>JAVSCE010002617.1:0-36597 GCA_032199065.1 Smutsia gigantea
AGGACAATTCATAGACCCAGAATTTCTATAAAGAAGCGGTTCGGTCCATTAGTAGATGGATGGATAAAGAAGAGGTGGTACATATACACAATGGAATATTATTTAACCATAAAATGAAAAGAAATCCTACCATTTGCAACAACATGCATAGATCTAGAGGGTATTATCCTCAGTGAAATAAGCCAGGAGGAGAAAGACAAACACCATATGATTTAACTTATTTGTGGGATATAAAAACAAAGCAAACAAGGAACAAAACAGCATTAGACTCATAGACACTGAGAAGTGACTAGTGGACACCAAGGGGGAGGGGAGTGAACAGGGGTGGGGGAAGAGAGAAGGGGGCTGTTGAACCACTGTGATGTACATTTGATTAAATAAATAAAAATAAAAATAAAAAAAGAAGGGGCTCAACAATGGCTGTCTTGTTGGAGGGGAAACCAGCAGAGCTGTATTAAAACAAACTTGTTTTGTTGGCTTATTAAGCACACTGCTTTGACATGGCCTGGATACTAACTAGAGATCATGAGGGGACTAAATTCTCCCCAAGCCTCTCTTGTTACTGACACAACCCTCCCTGCTCTCCTCCCTCCATTATTCTTTTACTTCACCCGTTCTTTTCCTCTTCGACTTAACAGAATGTATAATTTTACATTTATTTGCTTGTCTTTTTCCTGTCTTCTCCATGGCCATAAATGCCGTAAGAAGTGACCACAGCTGTATTATTCACCACTGTGGCCAGTTCTTGAACAGCATCCAGCAGACACAGACATACTACATTCTCAATGAATATCTGTTGAACAAAGGAACAGATCAATTCTGTGATAGTTTTATGTACAACAACATGGATGCTTTGACAAGAACAAGGACTTTGATTTTCACAGGAGAAAAGGTTGATTCCTCCCTTATTTCTGGAAAACTTGGCTTTGAGGTTGGTGTTTGAAGATGAGCAGTGATATCTGCCAGCAAGCCACGGCTGCAGGTTACTTCTGCAGGGAGTTTACGAGGCGGAGAGAAAGCTGTCCTTACTGAGCACTTCTGCTCTGGATGCAGGCCCAGGTTAGTTAACCAAGACCTACTCTTGTCCCTTAAAGTTAGCTTGGCACTCTGCCAGCCACAGTGCACAGACGGTGCAGAACTTTCTGGAAAAAGAAGGAAACTTCTCCATCACTCTTGCCCAAGTAGCCCTGGTTGCCCTCCATCAAGGACATGTTAGTCATAGCTTGGATGGAATTCAGGAGAGAAATGGGAGAAACAGAAGCTTTTGGCATAGGGTTTTTCAGTAGGGCATGTTGAGCCGTCTGTTTTTCCAGTGGCCTCTGGAGTTTATTTAAGTTCTTATTAAGGGACAGAACTGGTATTCTAGCATAGCCTGGCTGTCTCACTGGTTTCCACTCAGGACTAAAGGGTGGGGTAGGGCTACAGGACATTTAGGCCCAATGCCTTGCTAAACTCAGTCTGTCTCCTGCTTTGTGACCATCATTCATCTGAAGTTTCTTGTCTTTCATACTGACATCTGACCCGGGACCTGTATGTGCACGTACAGTACACAGGAGACTCTCGCCTTGGTGACAGCCACAGCATCTGTCTCCAGCAACTGATGGCAACTTAAGTCATAAAATTTTCTTAAGACAAGAAGGAGCGCCTTCTCGCTACTTCCATGCTGTGAAAGTGGGTCATAGCAAGTTCCAAAATGTATAATCTATGTGTGTGTACATAAAACAATCACATTTTGCACTAATAAAATATTATTATGTTTGTGCTCATTTAATGTTACTCTAATAAATAATTAAACTCATTCCGCTTTGTTTTCTGGTAAACCTGACAAGACAATCCACCCCATCCCCTGAACACGTTCCTCTTCTCCCCAGGGCACTGAATCAGGGCCCCCTTGATATACGTGAATAACATCACGAGCTCAAAAACTGCTCCTTTATTCTCCCTTTCTTTATACAACTAATTACTATTTTTGCATAATTTGCCCAAGTGTTTATGTATTTTTCTAATTGAATTATTTCAGAAACTTACTTCTTTCTTAGGACACTGTGTTCACATCCTCATTGCCAAGTCAAGGAACTGAAGCTCAGGGAGAGACTCAGGAGAGAGACCAGACGCCCTGGTTCGTGACTGTGGTTCTGGCCTCATGTGTGGTGTGATCCTTTTGCTCTTAGAAGTGCCCAGGGTTGGATAATAAATTATACAGCCACTTTAGGTCTATGTGGCCAAAACCCACCGGGGTGATGGCAAGGGTAGCCTCCAGGCCCCTGCTCTTTCTATGACACCCTGAAGAAACAGACACATGGATGGGCACAGGGAGATCACACACAAGAAAATGAATACAAAGGGGTCTCTGTTCGAAGGGAATCCTGCCCGAGTCCTTCTGTAAGTTAAGGAACCCTCTGTGAAGCAAACACTACTGCCCCTTCTCCCACCGATGAAGCCATTTTATACTGCATGACTTTTATGCTATGGTTTTGTCTTAAAACATGGCACTTGTTTAATGAGAAGCAAGATGCAGAGAAGGGCACAGTATGCTGCCATTTATGTTTCAAAAGAGGGAAGATTTATGCACATCTATGAAAAACTACTACCAGAAGCTATATAAGAAATTGGGAACAGTAGTTGTCTCTGGCAAGGAAAACTGGGTGGCTCAGGGGCAGGGTTGGAGACTTTTAAGAAATACATTTTAAAAATCTGTGATGCCTTTTACACCCCTAGGCAGCCCACTGGTGCTGCACCAAGGCCTAAATTTTGTCTCAGAAACTCAAATCCTCTTCCTTCCCGGGACCTCCTGCAGCCCAGCCCTCCCACTAATCCACCTCCCAGCTCCAGCTGAAGTCCACACTCCAGACTCCGGTCCCTGACAAGTCGGCTGCTGTGTGGCCCTCAATCACCAGACAAGTTGCTCCAGCTTTTCTCTTTGGGAGACTAATTGGACCATCACTCTCTCCTTAGAGGGTCTTGACACGAGTAAAAAATGGTTTTCCCCCACCAGGGTTGCATCCACACAGGCACCCAGTCACCGCAGCTTCAGTTCTCTCCTTAAGCCGTGCTGCAGCCAGAAGCTCCTTTAACGATGCTCCCTCCAGACTTTCCCTATGGAAAGCACAGACCACAACCACAGCCTCACCATCTCCCCTGGGTGGCAGTTTTCTTATTTCTTCTCTGTTACAGTTTCATCCTGGATGTCTACACCTTGACCATCTTTGTTCTGGTTAAAGATAATTGTGGATGGATCTGAGGTTAGGTTGATTGAGAAAACAAATGTTTAGAAGTCAATATATTAGGTGCCCACTCAATTTCTTCCAACAAAATCCTACAAAGCCTGCTCCCTGCCTGTCCCAGTTTCTCTAGCAGGTACAGCTGTGGAGTTTGCTCGTGTAGGGATTTTACCAGAATAAAGCCCTTGTGTGAACAAGGAAACGAACATCTAAACCAAAGCCATGTGCAGGTAGCTGCTGAGTTCAAAGCAGCTTCTCTTGGGCTCAATCATAGCTCCCAAGCAACTTAGGCAAGCGCCCGGATGCCTGCACCTACGTCCACAGCCGCACTGCCACCGATGAGGTTCTCCTGGCGGTGGTGGAAGGGCAGCTACGCCTATATTTACAGTGAGTTCTCAGCCTGCAGGTGAGGAGGAACAGAATGCCAGGTAATCAACAATTACACATTCTTAGGTCATCTCTGGGAACCATGAGGTGTTTTTCTTGAACACACAGTGAGCACGTTATGTCACGACACCCCAGAGAACTAGAACTGCCACTGCTGCCACTTACCTAGCGAGGACACCGAAGGTCCGGGAGACAGGATACCTTTCCCAAGGCAAGTAAGTGACAGAAGCAGCATTTTTTTCAGTTGTATTCTTAAATGGTGAAATATAATCTCATGGAATAAAATATAACTCTAGATGCCAATGACTAATTATAAAGCAAACATTTACGTAAGGAACAGAACACTGCTGGCGCCCCAGAACCCAGCCTACCTTCTGCATCTCGGCTCCCTTCTCCATCCCACTTCACTCTCATACACCAGGGGTAAAAGCTGCCCTGACTTTTAAAAGCAATCACTTCCTTGCTTTTCTTTAGTTTTATCACCTATTGCTGCACAACAGTCAGGATTTCTACTCAGGTCTATGAAACTCCAAACTATGCTCTTAACCTTGAGATAATTCTTCTTATTTTATTAGTTTCTGAAAGAGAAGTTTAAAGCTTCCATCAATTGTGGATTTATCTGTTTTTCCTTTTACATCTGTCAATGCTAGCTTTATGTATTTTTTTAAATAATTTATTTTGGTATCATTAATCTACAATTACATGTGCAATATTTAGCTTTATGTATTTTGAGGCTGTTATTAGATACAAATTTGGAACTATTTTATCTTCCTTTTATCATGACATGTCCCTCGAGCTTTAATAATGATCTCAAACTCTCCTTTGCCTGATATTAATAATGCTACACCAGCATTTTTCGGGCTAGTCTTCTGTGGTTATCTTTTTTTTTTACCCTTTTTTTGCCTTAATAACAGACTTGGAGCATCTTTCTCCTATACATTTTTGTGGCTTCTCGACTTATTTGCAAAGTCACTGATACTTTTTAGTTTAGAAACATAAGAAAACAAGAAAATATGAGTGAATCTAAACCCTAGGTCAAGCCTGCAGACTGACTTGTACTCCCCTCAGGCAGCTGTAGTTCTACATGAAGAAAGGTTGCAGCTGGGTTTAGATAAACACTTCATCACCCTAACACTCACAAAGGTTATGCCTAATAGTGGCCAAACAGAAAGCCATTTATTCAAAGATACTTATCACAAAAGCATACTAGAGTATGCTGTATAAATTAGTCATGTAAAGTACGTGGTACCACAACCATTTTAAGTCAAGCTATTTTATTGTCCAAGAGACTCCGTAGTCCTTGGAGGCCCATTCTCAAGTGCAGGAGCGCTGGGGAGGCTCCCCAGTCCTTACTCCTCCGCACCCTGTGTGCTGACATAGTCCTGGAGAAGAGCCCGCACCTCAGCCCGCCGGCTCATCTTGGTGGCCTTCCCCTGAAAGCGGCCTTTCTTCCCTGCTCCTTTGCCTTCCAGTACCTCAGCCACCCTGGGGAGCAGAAAGATGGTCAGGAAAGAGGTCTTCGAGGGCAAAGCCACAAAGAAACCAAGGGCAGCCCTGAGTCTTTCCCTGAGGGTGGAAGGGAGGCAAAGAAAGAGTAGATGGCTTCTAGAAATCCTTCTTAAACATACTTGCACATGTGCACAGATATATGAACCATGTTTGTTGTAAGAGTGAAAAACTGGAAACAACAGAAGTTGCTGTTTAGCAACAGGGGGCTAGGAAAGTCATGGTGACCTCCAAAGAGCAGGAGGAGTGTGTGGAGGGGTCAGGGGCTGTAGACACCACCACCTGTCGGTAGCAGCAGCAAAGCGAGCCGGGGTGAGTGTGAGAGGTGAGACTGCAGCACCCTGGACAAGCCTGTCCTGTCTGTGGAGAGCAGCCATGGGTCAGTCCCCTGCGGCTACTACCACGTGGGAACACGGGTCCAGTGTTGCCAGTGTGCCTTTTTTACCCTTTATTGAGAAAAGCTAGAATTATGTTTATGTATGAAAATCTCCTACATTTTAAAATATAACAACTCATTTTGAAAATGTTAAAAAGTACACAGGCCAAACCAGTCTATAGGCCACATCAGGCTGACTGCCAAGAACCTGTGCTTTAAATTCTTATGTTTTCCTTCAATGCTTTACATGAACACATATTCATCAGAGCCTATCAGGACTTTGAAAACCTTAAATGCCACATAGAATATGGGGCACTATACTTCCTATCTAATTTAAAATAAAATTACAGTAACATAAGGGTAAAGAAGTTCAACAACATTCTAATTTTTCCATAACAAGTACATCAATACCCACTTTGATTTAGTCCCACAATCCTAATTTTTTTCTCCAATAAGTCTGTGTCTCTGCTTTGCTGCTGTCTTAAGCACTTGCTTTCTCTGCCTAGTGATGAGCTGGCACCTGTACTCACGTATCACTTACGAACCTCAGTTTCTACAAGAAAAAACCAGAAGCACCTGAGACTTGGAGCCAAAAACCTGGTCTGAGTCCCAGTTCTGCCACCTTAACTGGGAGATGTAGGGCATGTGACATGACATCCCCATCTGTAAAATGGAATGATGGTGATGGTAATTATTTCTGCTCAGCCCTTAACATGGCCTTAACCTGAGATTGCAGGGTGGTGGCCCTTTTTGTCAGTAAAGGGCTGTATTAGCAGTTGAGGCTCTCCCACCCTGCAAGGCAGTCCATAGATTACCTGGGCCCCAGGGTTTCCACGGCCTCAGCTGGCCCTGCCAGTAAGAAGAGCCCAGCACCTTTCTCATCGCCCACAGTTAAGAACAGGAGGGTCTCCTAGGAGGTAAGACAAGGAGATGACCCTGATACAGAAGGATGTGGGGTCGATCCCTCTAAACCCTTCATTCTCTTCAGCACCAAGAACAGATTTCTCCCCCTAAACCATGAGTGATATTCTTGACAAGTGATAATGCAGTCCCACCACTCCGGCCCACCAGAACCAAGGAACTTCTTGAGAGTGACTATGGACACTTAGGTTAAACATTAAGGAGGCAGATGGCTGCAGCCATGGCCAAGCATAAATGCTTTTCATGATCTGAGTCCCACCAACCTTTGTAGCCTGGTCACCAGAGCACCCCCTGTACCCTGCACCTGCCATTGCCTAAACCTCATGTTCCCCTCTGCCTGGCCGCCTTTGCTCCCTGGTTGGTCTGGTGGCCGCTAAAGCAGTCTTCAAGGCCCTTCCCCTGGAGCTCCCCCACTCCCCACTTTCAGGCAGCGTTCTCTTCCACCTGTCCATTTACCACCCAAAATTACAGATGTTGACATGCACGTGTCTCTCAGACTAGAGAGCAGGCACCCTGAGAACCAGCAGACTCTACACAGAATCATGAAAAGATACACACATTGCTTAGCCCAGAGTAGGTACTCCACAAAATTTTTTCTGGAGTACATTTGAAAGAGAACCCTGGAACTCACCAAGTTCCACACTGTCACGATGGGTAGGGGTAGCTGAGGCCAGAAGCAAAGGGGAAGGAGAGGGATGGCCTTCAAAGGGCCGAGCCAACTGTCCATTTCTAAATTAGGCACTTGACACATGTAAATCTGGGTGGCTTGGGAGAGTTCCAGACCTAATAAAAGGAACTTGGAAGCTGGTAAATGTCACAGCCACGAAAGGTCAGTATCACAGACGTAGCTTAGCACCTAACGTAGAGGTTGGCTCAAGCTAGTGCTCAGAAAATAGCACCGAATGAATTTCTATTCCCAACTCTTCATATGTTCATGTGGAGGGACTTGAGCTAAACTAATGCCCCTCACTAACGTCTCTACCCAAAGTGGACAGAGAATCTCATGCTTCTCTTACCTCTGACCCAATCTCATTGGCAATGATATTCATGAACTCAGAATCACCCTCCTTCCTACAACAAAGGACACAGACATTATTAAGACCCAGGTTGGAGTGGCAGCTGGGAAACTACAAGAAGCCCAGCTTGTCCTCGTGAGGAGGCCTTGCTGCTGTGTGTCTGTGCAAAGACCCAGGCTCCCTCAGCAAAGAGAAGGATATCCCTCTCAGCCTCCGCAGCTTATAACAAGCTCTGCATTTGTTTCTGTCTCTCTTAATTAGGATTCACCCAGATAAGATGACCTCTGGTAGATGGTGAAGGAGGTGCTAATGAAAATTACAGTGTTACAGTGAAGATGTTCGTATCAAACCCAGGAGATCTGGTAGGTTACACATTTCTTAAAGTCTACCAGGCCTTGAGAATACCAGTAAGTGACCCGCTGCCTCTACACACTACATACAAGGGAGAGGCTGAGCCCTAAGCCCACACTGCCAAGGCCTTGTCTCTCACCTGTGTAACGTGACCACACCTCCCCAGGAGGGGCTGCTCCTAAGGCTGTGGGCGATGTGCACAGCCAGGTCTCTCAGCAGACTGAGGTTGTTCTGAAATGGATGCCATAACTCAGCAGACAAAAGGGATAATAAGAGCAAGCCGCATCCCCCTTCCACTTCATTCTCTCCTCACTCTCCATTCTGGGAAACTATGTCTGGTTAGGCAGAGGGGTCAAGGCTGGGGAGCCTGTTTCAGGCAGAGCCCATGCCCACTCCATCCTCCAAGGAAGAAGTTACCTTCTGCAGGAGCTTGGTGACATTCTGTAGCTTCTTCACCGCTTCCACATGATCCTCTGCTCCACACCTGCAAGACAAAGGTCTGTGGAGACCTGCCCAGCTTCCCAGCTGCTTTTGGTGTGGGGCATAAATCAATGATGCCCTTCTTGAGTGAGTCTCCCTCTAGATGGGCACCTGGGGACATTCCAAGGAAGTCTCTAAGGCAACAAAAAGGAATAAACCATTTTGTATGAGTCTGATTTGCTATCCAAAGCATTTTATCATTTTTGATTGCATCTTACCTCCCAGAGATAAGAGACTATTCGGTCTACCTTACAGGTAGGAAAGCAAAGCTGCGGGGCGAGAGGCTCTGAGAAACAGGAGACAGCGGGAGGGGGCATACTTAAGCAGAGCGGTCAGTGCCTTTTCAGTTCCATGACTTCTCTCCATCCACTTCAGCACCCGGTTTCCAGCCAGAAATGTCAGGTTGGTTTTGTTCTTTTTCCCTTTCTCAGTGCCCAGAATTTTAATGACCTACATGAGACCAGGGGGCAGTGCACACACATGCATGAACACAGTGGGTACTAGCCTTGAGGCTCCAAGACACCCAACCTTCCCCAGCTCGGAAGCGATGAAGGAGCGATTTCACGCAGGACCCTTCAACCATTCCCCTCTACCACTGCCGACACTTGCTGTCCCAACCACTCAAGCCCGTCCTCACCTACCTGAAGGTCACTGAGATTGCTCACATGGGTCCCACAGCACATGTTGGAGTCAACGTTCTGGATGGTAACAACTCGAATGGGCCCAGCATGATCATCCGGTAAACCGCGGCCCCTCACCTGGAACACAGGGGAGGAGAAGGGCTGTGGAGCCCTCAGAGGGCCCTTTGCAGAAGCCACCCCCCTGGCTCTCCCCTCACCTTCTCCACCTCAGGATCATCCAGGCTCATTTCTTGCACATTCACGGGCAGTCGATCTCTGATTTTTTCATTGACACTCTGCTCAATGGCAGCGACTTGCTCTGCAGTCATAGAGGGGCCATCAAGCTCAACCACACTCCGGAGTCGCCCTAACTCCCTGCCAGAAGTGAAGTGGTCACCGGATGCTGATGGTGACAATGGTAACATAAGAAAGTTCACACCTTACAAAGAATGTTCATGTAAGTATCTTATTCAACCTCACAAAAATTCCACAAGGTAAGGAACAGGAAGGAACGTGATCAAGGCCATACAGCCAGGATACACCCTCTAGGTCTCGGGGGTCCGAATTCCACGTTCTTTCCTAAGCAAAAGGCAGATGTCTCTTCTGTCATCCTCATGTTTCCCCAAAGAAACACAAGGTCACCCACCGCCACATCTTCAAGAGGAACAGGAGAACACAGCAGACTTTGAACGCTACCCTTTCTTTTATTCTCCTACCCCCGACCCATTACTGAGAAAAGGAGCTCGTGACCAGAGACCCAGGCCCTACAGTTAGTCTTATGACTCCTGCTTACCAGGAAGTTGTCTTCAGCCCAAACAGATGATCAGCAACTGCTGTGATGAGATGCTGCCCTGAGCAGAGAACAGGACAGGAGGAGAGTGAGAAGCCCAGACAGCCACATACTCCCACAATTATATCATCTCAGAAATGCTCCTTGTTGAAGACCTACTAGGCACTGGGTAATACTCTTGAGAGATTTATTGAAAATTGTCACGAAAATTCTGTAAGAGGTTTTAATGATACCATTTCACAAATGTGGAAACTGAGACCTAGACAGATCAAATAATTTGCCAAGGCAATATAGCTTATCAGAAGCAGGATTTGAATTCATGTTCTAATGTGCCACTTTCATTCATTCAACAAAGATTTATCAAGTACCTACCACACACACTTGTCATTAGATACAGCAGTACCCGACTGATGACAGTTAGGAGGAGGAAGAAAAGCAATTAACTGAGCAGGCCAAGGGAACAAGACAACCAAAGGTCCTGAAGGAAAGAAGCAGGATGAGGAAAGGAATTGAGAGAAGGCTGGCATGGCCAGAATGCAGAGATCAACTGGGAGGGGCACCAGATGAGGCTGGAGCATTAGACAAGCACCAGCCCAGGTAGGGCTTGAAGGCCATGACAAGAAGCTTGGCTTTATCATAAGCTACAGGAAGTCTTCAAATAGCTTTAAGAAGGGGAGTGACATGATCAGGTTTCCATTTTTTAAAGATTATTCTGGCTGCTTGGTGGAGAATAGGCTACAAAGAAGCAAAACTGAGTGTGGGAAGGCTAGCCCGGAGGCTATGTCAGAGGTCTGGGGAAAGACAATGAGAGCTTGGACTAAGATAACTGTGCTGACAGCGCAAGGAATTAGCAAAGTAGTTAGAAAATAAACTGATGGGACCACGGCTGCCAGGCTATCCCCAAAGAGGTGTCTGGACTGACTTCTGAGACCTAAGTGACTGGGTGGATGCTGATACCATGCATCGAACACAGGCAATGCTTGCAAAGACCAAGTCAGGGGAAGGTGTGGCTTGTTAATGCCATTTTGGACATTTTGAGTTAAGAAACCTATGGGACGTACAGATACAGATGTCAAGTGGGAAGTTGGTAATACTCAAATGCAGCAGTTATTCTAACACCTTTAATTGCTCATATTGCTTTTACAACATGTATCACAGCCTGCCTGAATTGGAGCTGATGCTGAACATGTCTGTCTCCCCCAAAAGTGAACTCCTAGAGAACCCAAACCACATCTCAATCATCAGAGCATTCCCACACACAGCAACTATCCTTCCTGTAGGTTCCCTCATCCCACCCCACCTACCTGAATGCTGCTGCATGTGGTCAAACCTCCGCTCCCAGTCTACCCGGACCTGGACCTCGGTCCCAGCGGTCAGAGGTGTCTGTGTGAAATGATCGGCCTGGGCTCCCCGGCGCGTCACTCTCAGCACAGAGATGTCATTGATTGTACCACGGTCATCAGGCTGGGGAAAGAAGTAAAGAAAATGAGTGGTGGGAGGCAAGTCTCATTCTACCTCCTGAATACAGAGACCCTCCAGGGAAAGTGCGTAGAAATACACCGGAAATTTAGGATCCCGTAAGGGAGAAGAGGTGGCAATGGCAAGTGAAGCGTCTACTTTGTTCCATGAGGGGACTGTCTCTGTTCTCTTCACTCTGAACACCTACATGTTTTATTCTTCAGAACAGAGTAACAGAATGAACACAAAAACTCTAACTATAGCAATGAAGATTTTAGTAAAACCCAAAGAACCTTAATCCTCACTCTCATTGTCTTAGATTATCTTTCAAAAGTTTCTAAAATGATCTGAATTTTCCTCACTCCCTCTACTCCATCCTCTGCACTACTAATATAATTAGATTTTGAAATATTCATTCATTTTAGAAGATATCAAGTGACAACTGCTTATAAGACACTGTGCAGCCCAAAAATACAATGTAAACAAGATACGGTCACTCATGCAACTTAAGAGACTAAAGAATACAGACATGCAAACAGGCCACTGCAGTATGACCTACAACATACCACAGTACGAAAAAGTTGTTGTAGAGGAGCTCAAAGGGAAGAGGTCTAACAGTCTCAGGAAATCAAGGAAGACTTCCTGAAAGAAGTGATGTATCAAATGAAACCTTCTATAGATGCCAGAGATCACAAGTTTTCCTTCAGCAGTTCAGAAAACCTCTATGTTGAGAAAATCGCTGTACTAATGACACTGATATGACTTTGGCGCTTTCTCACTATCACCTTTATTCAGTGTGTTCTTCCCTCATGTCACTTCTTTGCCTAGGTACCTCCATGGCTCACCAAAGCTTCCTCAAGGAAGTCCATACATCTTAACACATCCTTCAAGGCCCTCTGAACTGGTCCCCACATACCTTTCCAAAGTCCTCTCCAGCCTATCATCAACACACACCAAAGGCTCCAACTGTATCGGACCATTTGCAGTTAACTAAACTTGTCAGATTCCTTCAGGTCTCCCTCCCTTTGTGCTATGATCTCTGCTGGAAAAGCCTCTCTCATAATACCTGCTCTGGTATTACTATCCTTTCCCATGTTCACATTAGACTTTGTTCCCTTCCCCATCACAGCACTGATCAGTTTGCCCTCTGTTGTCTTCCATCAGGATAATCTCCTTCAGGAACTGTCAAATACCCAAAGCGAATTCCTATCTCAGGGCCTTTGCACTGACTATTGTCTGTACGTGAATTAGTTCCCTCTCCACCAGGAGATACCTACAGTGGCTTACCCCCTCACTTTACTTAGGTCTCTACTGAAATAACTTGCACTCCCCCTAGGAGAACTTCCCATCACTCTCTTTCCCTCATGTTTTCATTTTATTTATAGCACTTACATACCTGGCATACTACTTATCCCCTCACCGTTTTGTCTGTTCTCTCCAGTAAATATTCTATGTACGTACAGACACTATCTTGTTCACCCTTAATCCTTACAGCCTAGAATACTACCCAGTATGTGTTATGGATAGATACATATTTGTTCATAAATATCTGTTGGATGAAGAAATCAACTGAACTAACTTCCATTATGGCGGTGGCGGGGGTGGGGGGTCGGTGCGGACAGAATGGCAAGAGAGCATTTCCCCCCTAAGCAGAAAGGCATTAGCGGTTTCCTGGGAAGGGGTGAGGTGAGGGACGGGCCTGGTACCTGTCCCCCGCCCTCGGGGAAAAGCAACGTGTCTTCCAGCACCACTTGGAAGCCACTAAGCACTTCTTTCTTGCCATTGCTTCCTTCGATCTGCAGCTCCGCGGGACGGCAGGAGACCACGGTGGTGGTGAACTGGACAGAGGTTGAGAGAAGAGGCCCCGACCGCAGCCCTCAGCACAGGGACTGAATCCATCTCGGTACTCCCTCCACGCGGCGCTCCCTTCCCCGCACTGCCCCATCCGGTCGGCAACCCCCGCTCCCTCACCCAGCAGCCGCACCTCCCGGGCGTAGCTGTCCCGCTGACACTGGAACGCCATCGCTCTCGTCGCCCTGGACGCGGAGACCCGCCCACACTGGAACGCCGCGGGGTGGACGGAGAACAGCGCGGGACAATCTTCATTGCGGCCGCCTCTTCGCGCAGAAGCAAAGGACAAAGAATGGGGCGCGGTTTGGACAGATTTATTGAAAATGCGACTTGCAGATGTTCCGAGTTCTTAGTAACTGTTTTAAAACTTTGAAAAAGACAGAAAACAGAACAAAACTGCGGCCAGAACTTGTCGAGGCACTTAGCTTATTAGCCCCAGGGATACACTTCGGCCAGATGAATCCCGGCTGAGTAGAAGTGGGGATGGTGCTGGCTTGCACACACAGCAGCGATGCCCAATGGGACTAATGCAAGGCGTGTATTTTATTTAAATCAACACATCTAGAATATTTTCATCATGTAATGGGCATTTAAAAATAAGTGAGGTGTTTTTTTCGCACAAAAATTTCAAAACCTGGTGTATATTTTACACTTAACAGCACATCTCAGTTAGGACTAGCCCCATTTCAAGTACTCAGTAACCAGTGACCAGTGTTACCCAACTGGGCAATATAGGCAGAGGTTAACAGCAGTTAATAAACTGCAATCAGTGCCTTAAGACGTTAAAAGGATTAAAAACGCAAAACTAACTTTCTGCTCTTTTAAGTCAACTAACAAAAAGTTTGAAGAATCCAGATGTTTCAGAATTTAGAAATTTTCAGATTTTAGGCAGTAATGCAGAGCACACCCCATGTGTTATATAGACTCCGTTTGGAACTCCGGAACAATACTATGTAGCCAAGCACATTAATATTTATGCTGAGACATAAATACACTAAATGGAATAAATAAAGACTACGGGTCAGGTTTTGCTGCCAAATGAGTTTTGGTGTCAATTTTTTTTAATCTGTTTTCAGAACTTCTCAGTTTTCAGAATTGTAGATAAAAGAGCATATGCTATACAAGTTTGAGTCGCAACTCTTACTGTGACCTATTAGATCATCTATGAAGACATAATTATTTTACAAGGTTGGTATGAGGTTCCAATTTTTTTAAATGAGATACTATATAACAACTTAGTAAATTGTAAAGCATGATCCAAATACGGCTTTGTATTATCAGTTTTCTTTAAAAAGTTTAAGAACTAATGTCAACAGCAAAAGGGTCAAAACACATGGATGGAACACATTAAAAGAAATCTGAATCACTAAGAAAAATAAACAATGAACAACCTCATAACTTAAGGCAAATTAAAACAGATACAATTTATTTACCTTAGCAAATACCTAAAAGGTTTTGGAGAATGGAGCCCTCTCATTGTTGGGAATTGGAATTGGTGTAGTTTCATCTAAGAGCAGCTTGCACCCAAACAGCTACCAAAATAAATGTTCAAATGTACCTACTCTTTGTCTTAGCAATTCTACTTCTAGAAATTTACCCTGCTGATATTCTTGCCAGATAGGTAAAGATCTACATTTTAAAATGTTTATTGTGACACTGTTTGAAAATTGAAAAAGACTAACAACCTAAATGTTAGTTAATAAGGAACCAGTTAAATTACGGAAAATGTATTCAATTGAATAACATGTATCCATGAAAAAGAGATCTTTGTACACTGATTTGGAAAGAGCTCCAACATATATTAAGTGAAAAAAAGCAGGACACAGGCCATATATAGTAAAATTCCAATTGTGTACACACACATACAGCATTTACTTAAATACTGTTATATTACACGTATATAAACAATGATAGTTTATGCTCCATGTCATATATTGTTTGATATACTACATGTAACTATATAATTATATAATATGAACTCCAGGTATTATGGAATTTATGTTTACAGTACATATACATATACAAAATATAGATTGCACAAAGTGTTAACAGTTGTTACATTAGGTAGATAGGTATGAGCAGCTGGGGAAGGGGAAGACAAAGTTCAAGGAAAAACTGCCCAAACTGCCCAAGCAGGCAGTACCACCAGAAGACAACAAAGGCTTTGCCAGGAGATAACTTCTTGCCTATCAGACAAGGCCAAACGGGTCCCAATGCCGGCACAATGGAACAAAACTAAGAACCGTCCAAACCACACCTCCTCATAATCCCATTAAAATAAAACTGTGGTTTTGCTCCCCTCTTCCCATGCCCCAATGGGCTTTTCTGTGTGCAGTTTGGGAAAAGACATGGGCCCCAAGAGGAATGGGTGTAGAACTAGAGCTGTCAATCAAATGGCCTCATACTGTCAATCAAAGGAAGTGCCTTCCAGCTAGGTGGTGATAAATAGACCCTCGCCTAAAAGTTCTGCCCCTTTGTCTACTTGGACTCTGGCCCACTCCTCCCTTGGAGTGTATTCAAATAAAACTTTAATTCTGCTTTGCTTCTGTGTCTCTGCCTTTTCATTCTTTGTTGGGGTGGGACAAGAACTAAGGAGAACTAACTGAACCCACAACTAACTCAACCTGTAACAGTTACCCTTACTGAAGGGGTGCAAATTCTACTTTAAATTTTATACCCTTCTATATATTATTTTAATTTTTAAAACTATGTCCATATATTACTGATATAAACTTCAAAGTTTAATTTTTTAAAACAAATTTCAATACTTTAAGCATTATTTTTATTAATGATTCAGATTTCTCTTAATGTACTCCATCCATGCGTTTTGTCCATTTTGCTGTTGACATTAGTCCTTAAACTTTTTAAAGAAAACTGATAATACAAAGCTGTATTTGGATCATGCTTTACAATTTACTAAGTTTTTTAATAAAGTGTCTCATTTAAAACAAATTGGAACCTCCTATCAATATTATAAAATAATTGGGTCTTCATAGGTGATCAACACAGTTTACATGTTAGCCACTCAAAAAATGTGTGTGGATGAATGGAGTAGCGACTGAATGGGGTAGCTGATGAGTGGAAAAGTAAACAGACATAGGCATTAACTAAGGTAAAAATTAGCTGTAAACGTATAGGAAACACATGGGTTTCTGGCCATTCTAGGTGTGGCAGTATTAGCCACATAATGAAGGACTGGTTTCTCCTCTGAGAAATCAGAGCATAGGTCTGGGCACGGGAAGTACCCCAGCTTGGTTCTAATCTGCTCCTAACATCCCCCTTCCAATCTCTGCAATAAGGGCCAGGATCTCTGACACCTTTTCCTCCCCTTGAAATGAACTACATAGGGAGAAAAGGTTTGTCTCCAGGAGGAAGAAGTATGAAGGAAAGAGAGAAGAGTTCTTAGAGATTTATTACAATCTACTTGCTGCTTCTTTGGCTTTTGCTCTACCATCTACACACGCGTGCTCAAATACTCAAGAGAGCCCTGATGAGTGGCCCAAACACAGAGATTACAGCCAATTGTTTGGAAACCAGAAACCCCACTGCTCTACTGTCCTACCCTGCTATCTGAATGCAGCAGCCATGGTCAAGTACTAGGAAGAAATAAAACATGAAGGAAGAAAGAGCTTCTAGGAAAGTTCAGAGATCCCAGAGGACTCTGATACACAGCCAAAAAGCTGGCAAAGACCCAGGCCCTGGCTTTTCAGATCAACTGGAAGATAGCCACAGCTTCCTCCCCAGCTCTGCTGACACAGAAGTTAATTACTTGTTGCATCACCGCTGTCAGAATCATCCTAGGAGGGGAAAAAAGATGAAAGCACCTTAGACTCTGCAAAGAGTGATCATTTGTGTTCACACACACTGCTCACTCCTTCCTGCTCTCCCAGTTTTCTTTTGTGATTTTCTGAATCACACTTCTTGGAAGACTAATACAATACAGAAGGATTTAAACTTTGGATAATAAAATAAACCACTGGTACTCCAGCACTGTGTCAGGCATCATTTAGTTTTAGATTTTCAACTAATGCTACTGTTCCTCATAGCTATAAAGACAGTCAACAGGACCAGGTCTGCACTAGGATGGAAAAGTACAGGGGAGAACTACTGTGTGCTTGGGAGCAGGACAGGAGCTTTCTAGAACATTATTTTTAAGGCCTAAAAGGAAACTAAAGGGTTGAAGATTTACTCACATCCAGGTCATCCATGGCAGGGGGCGGTCTCTTGGTGCTGATCTTCTTCAAAAGCTAGTAGGAAAAGAAAAGTAGTCACAGGAGAGAAGAGGGGTAAGGGCAGAGCAACCTGCATGCTGATGGGCCACAGGAGAAGGGACACAGCCAGACACCTGCCCTATCTTTAAAGCCCCTAACACATCACTGGAATGAGATGGAGAAAAGTAAATTGATCCCTTTTTAAAAAGAAATTTAAACACAGAGCACCCTCCTTACTAATCTAGATTAGAGTTTGTTAGTGTTTTTGCAAACTGAATAAGTAGTAGCTGAAATTCTGAAACCAAGTAACATATGGCAGGTGCAATTTATTGGAAACTGGTGATTTACTTTATGATGTGAATTTTCATACTGAGCTTCCCATGAAGTTGTCTGGCTCAGGAAAACACACACAAAGAAAACAGAAGAAAGACAGTACAAGAATTACAGAAAAGAAAGGGTTTTGTCAAACTTTTCCAAAACACAAGCTCTACTCTATGAATAGTGAGTGATACTATGTATGCAATTTCACTAACAGAATATTCATTTCTCTTATCCCTACTAAATAAACATCGCACAAAATATGTAAAGAATACCAACACAGTGCATAGCCTGTCTGGGGAGGTCATATCTCTCTATCTAGCCCTGATGATAATCCTCCAGAGAAATGCGTGCAGAGAGATACAGAGAATGATCAAGATGGGCAGAAAATGGCATTACCTCTGCATAATGTTCCACCTGAGCCAGCTCTACTTCTTCATCCCCTTCCCAGTCTCTCCAGTTATCAAAGTCCACAGACAACCACACTGGCTGCAAGAGGAAAGCACGGAGAGTCACAGCCACGAGGACAGCAGCAGAAGAGCGCAGAAGAGCGTGGGCCTGTGCACATGAGCTTGGGAGAAAGGGCATCAATGGAGGTATCCCTCCGGACTGCTACATCATCATCACCATCTGCAAAGATTGACCTGGAACCTACTAAGTGCCAAGTACAATGCCAGGTATCACAGGGGATGGAAAAGCACAGAAATTCTGCCTTCCAGAAGAAGCAGACTGACTAGGGAGACAAGACATCTGGGAAGATAACTGTGCTGTAAAGAATCATAGGTGTATAGGCGTCAACCAAGCAAAACAGAGAAGCTGCATTCCCTAGGGTCAGAGACAAGCCTTCGAGGCTGGTGTTCCACGTTTCCACAGTTAGATAGGGAATGAGGTTATTCACTCATTCATTTAACAGCTATTTATCGAACACACACCATGGGCCAGACTTTGGGCTTGGCGTGGTGATTTGAAAAATGTTCAATATGTGCTCCCAACCATCACAAAGCAAGTGGGAAAGGGAAACATAAATAAATCATTAAAATACAGTGTAGCCAGTGTGGTAGTGGGTTACATAGGGGATATTATGGAAATCCATAAAGGAGCTATGGGAACCCAGGCTTCTTAGAGTAGCAGGACCTTGAAGGATAAGCGAGGGTTAGGTGGGTGGACGTAGTGGTGATAGAGGCTTTCGAGGAGGAAGGCATAGCTTGAACAAAAGTACAGAGGCGAGAAATAACCTGGTGCGTGCAAAAGAGCTGCCAGCAGTTTGCTGTGCCTGGAAATGTGAAATTCGAAGCAGAGAGTTATGGGACATAAGGCTGCAGAAGGGAGGAATAACCAGGTTATGAACTTAACACGTCATGCTATGGTGCCTGGACTTCAACCCACAGGGCAAATGTTATAAACTAAAATGCCTGAAAGAGTCAGGAAGATAATGAAAGGGAGTAAAGCAAGGTAGAGCTCATGGTCCATTTAGAACTCCAACTCTATATTCATTTGGGAATTGAGACCAGTGTGGCCAGGGTCTCCATTTTCCGAAAATGGAGCTGATAATCTGGATTTTTAGGTGAATCTCCACATTTTTATATGTCACCAACTACTAAAACATTTTAAATGTCAGTAACCAATCAAAATAATTTTTAACACTGCAAAAGGTGCTAAAACAAATTTGATAGCCAGTTCCAACCAGCAGGCAGCCGATTTTCAACTTTCAGGCAAAAGGAAGCCACTGCAGGGTCTTAAGTGGGAAGGTGACCAGGTCAAATGTATGTTTGCGACAGACCATGCTGGGAGCAATGCAGAGGATGGACTAAGGACGGACCTGAAAATACTACACAAACGTCATCCCATGATGATAGGCCTGAAATAGGAAGAGATAAAGTAATGGTTTCAAGAATATTTAGGAGGTCAAATAGGCAGGATCTGGTTGAGTGACTGAATGTCGGTAGGAAAGAAGCCAAGGGCGATTCCCGACCTAGCTTGGGTACCCAGGCACATGGATAGCATAGGATAAAGAGCAGGCCACTCCCCAAACACCCACCTTGATATCCTCCTTGGTGAGCCGTGGCCAGGCCACCTTTTCCTTCCATTTCCTCACAAAGCAAGTAATGGAGCGGCCAGATCGTTTATCCTGGGAGTCCTGCCAGATGGAAAGCCTCATTCTTAGGGTCTGAGCTTTAGAATGAATTCCAATTTCCCAAACAACCTTTCCATCCAGAATTTACTGTCCCACTCCACCCTTACCTTGGAGTTCACCTTGGCATAGAACTCAATCTCATTGTACAGCTCCACTCCATCGGCATTCTTGCAACTGAGGAGACAATGCAGCTGAGGAGATGTGGGAGCATAAGTGTAGGGGCACGAGGAGAAGGGAAAGGTTCCCAGGAAGTCAGGCCCTCCAGCAGGCAAGGGCCATTACCTGAACACAATACGGTGGTCTTCGATGAGCACATGGACATCGGTGCTGTCCTCAACACAAAACTCCATGAACACATACTTGGGCCTGTCGTACCACAGGGTCCGGGCATGCTGCCTGAGGAGGAGTTGCGGTGGGGCCTCATAGGAATGGGATAGGGAAGACTGAGGGCATTTGTGAAAGGTGGAAGGAAAGGGAAAATATAGGGCCGTTTTAAGCTACAGCCCTGGCAAAGTGGAGCTGAAAGAGACAGCCAGGAGTGGAAGGGGAGTGGTAAAAGTGTGTTGAGGGTGAACGCGAAAGAGCGAAAATGAGAGGTAGGGAGTTATGGAGAACATTCAGGTCGTACTTCCCCTCACCACCCCCGAATTACAGAGCCTGTGGCCTGGGGTTCCCATAGGATCTTGAAGAACCGGGAGCGCCCAGAAAATGCAGGGCACGGACTCTCCAGGGTAAAGGGCGGCTGGAAATACTCACCGTGCCATGGCGGCTCCCGCTGCTCGGTGAAGTTCGGAGTCCGAGGCAGATGCCTCTATTTTTAGATCCTGGGGAAGCTCCCAGTAGCTGCCTCTCCTTATAAGGCCGGGGAAGTTTAGAGTAAGGGGGCTGTGGCGCTACAGCGGAGGGATTCGCAATTCCCAGAGACTCTGAAGGCGCATAATCACTGCAGCCTTTCACATCCGGGGGTCTGCAGAAATGTTCAGAATGGGGATGGATGACCCACCCGCTGGGAACTGAGCGAGGGATACACTGCGCTGGATACACTCGGTATGACTTTTTCCCGGCTTCATTCACCTGCTTCTCCAGCGCTTACGTAGTACACTCAGGCCCCTCCACAAAAATTATTGGCCCGAATTAAATCTCGGGAAAGGCCTGTCCGTGGTGACGTAAAACTCCGTGACGTAGAGCCCCGCCCACCCACTCCTCCGGGTTTCCCAGCCCTCGCGCCGTTGCCATGGCAGCAAGGGGGCGCGGCCGACGTGTAGCGGCGTTTCCGGGAAGATGGCGGCTGTAGAAGCAGCTGCGGAGCCGGTAACAGTGGCGGCGGCAGTTAGACCTAAGGTGAAAGACGAAGACGAGGAGGAAGAGGAGCCACTGCCACCGTGCGAGGCAGTGCGCTGGGCCCCGGTAGGGGCGGTGGCGGAGGCCGGGCCTGGGGCGGCTGCCTTTTCGGAAGAGGCGGCGGCCGAGGAGCCCGGCGCCGTCCCAGGCTCCCCGCCCGATTCGCCCAGACGGATGCTGCGGCGGCTGCGGGCCGAGCGGCGGCGGCTGGACTCGGCGCTGCTCGCTCTGTCTTCGCACTTCGCGCAGGTACAGTTCCGCCTGCGACAGGTGGTGCGCGGGGCGCCGGCGGAGCAGCAGCGCCTCCTGCGCGAGCTCGAGGACTTCGCCTTCCGCGGCTGCCCTCATGTCCTGGGTTACAGGGGACCCGAGGACCCCGCCAGCGACGATGGCGACGGGCTGCTGGAGGACCGGCTGCAGTTGCGGAGCGAGGACCAGGTGAGCAGCTGGGGACGCTCCCAGAGAGAGATGGGAACAAGGGCTTGTCCGGGTGGCGATACTGATGCGGACCGAGAGGAGCAGTGGTGAGAAGCCGTCTGGTTTAGGTGACTACGCGCGTCAGAGACGAGACAGGTGTGTGGGGACTGCTGAAGGGCAGGCATGGGAACCTGATGATGAGAGGTGTCCACCTACGGTGTGGAAGAACTGCAAGTGTGAATGACACGAGGGACAGGAGCGATGAGCAAAGAGTATTCAGAGGGTAACAGAGCCACAGACCGACGCAGTGCTGCTTCCGCCTGCCTTGCCATCGCCCCATAAAGTATCTAAGTCTTGGGCACATTTGCTGATAGAGTACTCCGACCTGGGGATTGGCCAGTGAAGGGCAAGTGAATTGGAATCCATGAAAATTGAGATCTATTCTCTCTCCGTGCTTTCCTGGAATCTAGAGAAAGTCTTCAATCTTTAGATTCTCCTGTCTGGACAAGAGCTTTGGTGAACAGCAGGGTCTCTTAGTAATTGAAAGAAACACAATTCCTGATTATATGAATCTCTTAATGCTGGTATTTTGAAAGTCCTCCCCTATCCTGCTTAATAACTAGGTGTTCTAAACGAAGCCCCTTTGGTTACAGTGACAAGATCCATTCAGTTAGCCTACACTAAGTAATGTGAATCTGTGTGTCTTACTAAGGGAACAATTCCTTACAGTCTGAATCTCTGGCAGTGTACAATTGTAGATGGCTTGTTGGAGGTGTTGAAGAAACTCGCTGTCTTCTCTGTACTTTTTTATTCATCAAATTACCTCCCACATGTGGCTTTCTTCTGACTTAAATTTTCTTTAAAGAAGATGACTTATCAGTAACTGATATTGACTTGCTTATTTTAATCTGAAATGTTCCCATTGCAGTCCCGTGTTTACTGTTCCACCCTTCTCTCCACATACTCACTGCTCCTTGTGTAAGTAGCAGCCATCTCAAATTGCCAGACTTTTTAAGGAACAGAAAGGATAGGAAGAATTACTGTGGCTAGGCCCTGTTCAGGAGTGAGGAGTGCCAAAGGGTCTGTGTGCACCTTCTTTTGGTTGTTCATTTCCACTTTTGGAAATAGAGTTCGACTTAAAAAAAAATGTAGTGCTCAAAACGCCTAATAAGCAGCTGTAATCTTGTGTGTGTATATATATACTGACACATGAGCAGGTAGTGCCACAGTTGGGGGGCATGTTTGAACCACATGATTTACTGCTTAGCAGTTCTAAGCTTTTTTAAAACAGTATTTTATCTCACTTCATGTGGGAAGTTATTTCTAATTATTTCCTGCCTTGTCCCAGAGCTCTTTGTTCTCACCATTCAAATTTGTTTGCCCACACTTGAGTAGATAGTGTGGTGTAACTAGCATCACAAGTGACAGAGTTCAGACTGACTCATGAAAACAGAATCAGAACTCACGGCTGGTGTCTTTCTTCCGTGGCTTCATAAAGTTGGGATACAATGAAAACAAAAAGTTTCCCCAGTTCTTTCTCCTTGGGCTGTTAGGCAACTTCCTCCAGAGTTCATTTTTTGTTACTGTGTTCTGTACCTGACTCAGTTCAGTAACAAGACAGATGTCTGTTGAGAGCTTACTACCCTGTGCTGGGCGCTGTGTTAGGCATTCGTGGTATACAGTCAAGGGCTTTGCCTTAAGGAGTTCATAGACCGGGGGAGACAGAATCCTAAACAAATAATTATGATGTGACAAGCTAGAGTAGAAGTGTGTACAAAATACAGAAAAGGAAATGATCAGTATTGCCTGGGGAAATGAAGGATATCCAGGCCTTCTGGGGGGCGGGTGAATTGGGGAGGGAGTTTCTTGAAAAGGGGCTTGCTTTCATGTTAAGTAAAGCTGAAGCAAGAGAATTGCTTTTTGAACAAAAAGTTAATTTGTTGTTTTTTATTTGTTCTCTCTCATACCTCACTTCTGGAGGGTTTGGTAAGTACAAGTTTAAGGTTAAGTTTAATTTCCTGTAGACATAATAGTTTATTTTAACATGCAGCCTTTTACACCTGCAGATGATGTGCTGGTTTGCCCTGGTTTTGTTTTGATATTCAGGAAAGGCAAGCAAGAACCGGTGTTTGAGAGTACACTGGCCAGGCTTTTGCCACTCTGAAGGGTTTTTAATAATTTAAATGTAGAAATTACTTGGTGGCCAACAGTGGGAAAAGGAGTCACTGTTCAGGGAAATTTACCAGTCTTTTTTGTTTGTTTGTTTAACATTGTTACCTTCCAACCAGTATTACTTGGCTCTGGATTTTTTTCACTGCCCCAGGCACCTGCGTTTATTCTTTTGCTATTGTAGAAGTCTCTGATCCATTGGAGGGGCTGTGAACCTTAAGAAAACTGGTTATGAATTATAAATCTGTTCTCTACACCCGTACATCTAGATTCTCTTGTAAAATTTGGCTGCAGAAAGTACTCAGGAGTTGTTCAGTGGTGATTGGCTGTGGAGGATGGCATGTTTAATTCCTGGGAGGCTGTCTTGGCTAAAATGTCTCAATCCTAACTATACCTGTGGGGGGTAAAAAAAAGGCCGTCTTAACAATAGGCCCCATTGTATTCATATCCTATTTCCAGTGAGGGACAAATACTTTGTTAAAGAGAGCACACATTTAATAAATTGCCCTAGGTGAAGTAATTATTATTTTTGAATATACCTTATGAATTCTGTATTTCATTTCGATTATTTAGAAACGTTTTATTTTACTAGTCATTATTGGGTTGAGAGGATTCTTAATGTGCCCTGAATTTCCCTTTTCCTGTGAAATAGCCCTAAGTATTTTCTCATCCTAGAGTGAGCAGGAGAAACGGGAACGGCTGGAAACCCAACGGGAGAAGCAGAAGGAACTGATACTGCAGCTCAAAACCCAGCTAGATGACTTGGAAACATTTGCCTATCAAGAGGGCAGCTATGACTCCCTGCCGCAGTCTGTGGTCTTGGAAAGACAGCGGGTGAGAAACACCAGAGGCGTGTCTACCACTACTGAAGGTTGCCTTGTACCTTCCAGCATTCACAGTATTTTGTGAACCCATGTTGTTCATTCATGGCCTTACTGAGAATCCCTTTGCTGGCTCAAATCAAAGGGAACTTTTGCTGTTAGATGTGACCAATCTTTATTCACACATGGCAACACCAGTCCCAAAGCTTTATAATAGGGTTATTGAGCTGTCTTGTTTTAGTGGTCATTATTAATAACAATAATAGCAATATATAATAATAAAAATAGAAATTTCTTTCATTTGATCATTGAAACAGTTCTATTTGAGCATATCATACAGTGTAAATTAGCTTTTTCCTCACCACTAGTTGATAAATATTCCAGGAATCCAGACTGACTTTAATGCCATGTTTTTTTAAGCAACACCTAGGTAATCAGGTAAATCTACAGATAGAAATACAGCTACATGTTTGTCCCTCCCTGTAATGAGGCTGTTTTTCTGGCTGGGCTGTAGTTACATTAAGTAGATTTCAAATTGTTCCTAATATTGTTGTTAGGTATTTTGGCTGTAATGTACCTTGATGTATTTTCTTTAGTTAGCTAGAGTGGGGCAAGAAAGGATAAGAAAGACTAGAAATTAAGAGACATGAGCAT
Organism: Smutsia gigantea; assembly: GCA_032199065.1. Classification (NCBI taxonomy): domain Eukaryota; kingdom Metazoa; phylum Chordata; class Mammalia; order Pholidota; family Manidae; genus Smutsia; species Smutsia gigantea. The sequence continues at coordinate 25,043 of JAVSCE010002617.1, forward strand.
TCATTCTCATGGAGACCTTGGGGGCAGCTACCAGTGAGGCTTTTGGGATCATCAGCTCCTTTGGGTTATTCACACTGTTGTTCTCTTGAAGTTGCCCGGCCTGGTAGGAAACTTGCAGTGAGAGGAGCTATTTCTGTCAGAGAAGAACTAAGAGTCCTTGTTACTATAAGAGAAGTAAAGGGTCTGTGCCCTCACCTTAATCAGCAGTTTCATCATTTTCTCTCTCAAATTTAGGAGTTTGTGTCTTTGATTTCCATTTAAGGGTAGAAAGCATACTAGTAAAAATTGTTCCTCACCCTCTCCCTGAAAATTCCAAAGAGTGTGCTCATTGCTTGTGGTCTTACTAGGTGATCATAGATGAGTTAATAAAGAAATTGGACATGAATCTGAATGAAGACATCAGTTCACTGTCCACCGAGGAGCTCCGGCAGCGTGTGGATGCAGCTGTGGCTCAGATTGTCAACCCAGCCCGGGTGAAAGAACAGTTGGTTGAGCAGCTGAAAACTCAGATCCGAGACCTGGAAATGTTCATCAACTTCATCCAAGGTCAGGAAAGAAGATGGGAAGAGAAGGGTGGGCAGATGTAATAATGATAATGCATTCTTAGTACTAATAGCTGAAGGTGCCAGTTCTTAATGTTCTATTTAAGAAGTCTGTCAGCCAGTAAGGGAGCCAGTGTGGTAAGAGTGGAGAGAACATGGGCTTTAGAACCAGGTAGTTAAAATACCAGCTCTGCCACTCACTGGCTTTGTGCCCTTGGGCAGGTTCCTAACCTCTTTAGCCCCACTATTCGTGTCCATAAAATGGTGATTCATGCTTCCTTCACTCAGGAATATTGTTTGAGCCAGCTACTATACGCCAGTTTCATGCAGTTAAATAAGATATTTGTAAAAGTCTTGTCAGATAGTAGGCACTAGTAAATGTTATTTTCCTTTAAAAATCTGTCATAAAGGGGCTAACTGTCTCCTCTTTGTAACTTCTGATTACAGATGAAGTGGGAAGTCCATTGCAGACAGATAGTGGGCACTGTGAGTGCAAGGCCAGTGGAAAGACAGGAAATGGCTCCATCAGAACTGGCAGCAGCCGACTGCCTCCAGGACACAACAAAAGTAAGTACAGCTTCTAGGAGAGAAAATGTAGAGACAGGGTACATTAGTGGTTGTCCAATGCCAGGGGGTTGGGGGGAAGTAGGGAATGGGAAATGCTAATAATACAGGGTTTCTTTTGGGGACGATAGTTTCACAACTCTATACATATCAAAACCCACTAAATTATACTTTAAATGGGAGAATTGAATGGTATATGAATTATATCTCAATATAGCTGTTATTAGCCATCCTATAGCTAGGATGTCAGTGACATCTTCAGTGACTCTTGGCTTTGTGTGGGACCCATACAGTAGCTCAGAAGCAAGATCGGCTCTCAGCTTGTGACTTGTTGAATGTCTTTCTGTGCCATTATGGCCTCTCACTGATGAGTCCTTGTGATTTCTAAACAGCAAAGGCAGAAGATGTGAAGAGAGTTCGGGAGACCGGGCTGCACCTGATGCGGCGAGCACTGGCAGTGCTCCAGATTTTCGCCGTTAGCCAGTTTGGCTGTGCCACGGGCCAGATCCCACAGACCCTGTGGCAGAGGGGCCAGGCTGACAGGGACTACTCTCCCTTACTGAAGAGGCTGGAGGTATCAGTAGACCGAGTTAAGCAGCTAGCCTTGAGGCACCAGCCGCATGAGCACGTCATCACATCTGCCAACCTCCAGGACCTCTCTCTGGGAGGCAGGGATGAGCTGACCATGGCCGTGCGGAAGGAGCTGACCGTGGCCGTGAGGGACCTGCTGGCCCACGGACTGTACGCCGCCTCTCCAGGGATGAGCCTTGTCTTGGCCCCTATTGCTTGTTTGCTGCCAGCCTTCTCCTCAGCCCCTGAGGCCATGCACCCCTGGGAGCTCTTTGTAAAGTACTACCACGCTAAGAACGGCCAAGCTTATGTGGAATCCCCAGCCCGAAAGCTCTCCCAGGCCTTCGCCCTGCCTGTTATGAGAGGCACTGCTGTGACCCCCAAGCAGAGCCTCCTGACAGCCATCCACATGGTGCTGACAGAGCATGACCCTTTTAAGCGCAGTGCAGACTCAGAGTTGAAGGCTTTGGTGTGCATGGCACTGAATGAACAGCGTCTCGTGTCCTGGGTGAACCTCATCTGCAAGTCTGGGTCGCTCATTGAGCCCCACTACCAGCCCTGGAGCTACATGGCACACACAGGCTTTGAGAGTGCCCTCAACCTGCTCAGTCGCCTCAGCAGCCTCAAGTTCAGCCTCCCTGTAGACTTGGCTGTGCGCCAGCTAAAGAACATCAAAGATGCCTTTTGATGAGATGGTCCTGGCCTTGGCCCTGCACTTTGCTCAGAAGGGAAAGATAGATGGTTAGTCTTAGATAGAAGTAGGAGGGGTTAAAGGCATTTTCCCTAGCCAAGTGACTGCAGTCTGCCCTGCCAACTTAGGATCTTCAGAAAGAAATGCCAGGGACCCTCTTGGTAAGGTTCTGCCTGGTGGGTAACCACAGTGTACATGTGGGCACGTATATTTGAGCCTCTGTAAAAGAAGTCAGTCAAGGCACACAGTTAATGCACCAACTCCTCATGCCATGTCCGATTTTTAGAAAACCTAGGTTGCTCTAACCATTTTCTTTCTGACAGTGAATGACAACAACAGTGAGTTGTTGGTTCTGGAAGACATTCAACTTGAGGCTCCTGTCAGTCAAGTTCGAGCCATCTTCCTTCACTCAAAGCAGGTTTGGGAGAGTTCTAGGGCCAGAATTTAAATTCCTTTTATGAATACTAATGCCCCTTTCTCCCTGACCCCAAGGCCAGGAAAGGCTGTGGTTATTCCACAGCTGTCTCTAAGACTCAGAACGGGACTATCTAAGAACAGCATTTCTAAGGGAGTTAACCACAAATTGATTTTAATGTGAGTCCTTTTTCGTGTAGAAGAATTAAATCTGTTCCTGACAAGGTGGTCCTCTCCTCATGGCACAGATGATGGGTTTTTTTTGGTTGTTTTATGAAGAATCATAACCGTTGCCTGGCACCACATCCTCTGGCAAGTAACTTTTCCTCTGCACACCTCCCAACAAGATGCTGACACCGTCTTCTCAGAAGCAAATGTGTTAGAAGTTTACTCCTCAAGTGAAACCCTTGCCACCCAAGTCAAGGGTGGCTGGGAACACACTTCGGTGACCAGCAGCCACTCCTGGGGATGTGATTCCACTTGTCCTGGAGGCAGTCTGCTCATGTGATAGGTACTACAGCAGATCACTGCTGACAGACAAGGGGCTGAGCATTTCATTATAAAACTGACTCAAGAGTGTCCTATTTGGTCTTTGGTATTTTAGCATTTTTAGTTCATATCTATCATTCAGCTTGCATACTGCTCGAGGACTGACCGAAGATGGGCAAAGTGCATCACTTCCTGGAAAACCAAATAGGCTCCCAACACTACTGATTCAGCATTATTTCTTGTATTAAGTTGCCAGCTGCACTTTGTGTCTGCAGTATTATGTAGTGCATTTTAACTTAATTTTTTCCAGCAACGTGTTATTTAACATGTATTCATAATCATTAGAATTAGTCCTGTGTGAAACATAATAAGCATAAAATGTTGTGGAAAAATGATGTATCTGTGGTTGCTAATAAAATAATTGTATTTTGTATACCTTCTCTGCAAAGACCTTAGAAACCCTTGGCTTTGGTTTATAAGTCTGTGCATTATCAGCCCATCTGATCGAGATCAGTACTGATCCAGATCTGATCCAGATCCAGCAACGTCTGGCTCCTGGCCTCTCTGCCTCTTCTCTGCCCTCTGCCCTGGGTCAACTTACTTTTAGTGGTGGTTTTTTCCCCCTGGACAGGTTCACTAAAAAGTAGCCTTGGCATTTTCATCCCATCTTACCCAAACCTATGGTCCCATCCCCAGAGCAGATGTCACCACACATGCCACTCTTGGAATTGACACATTTAAATCCATTTGGCTGGATATTGTGTAGGATAGGTAATAACTGCTATAGCCATATGGCAAAGCCCTGGATTGCCCCAGTATTCTCTTTTTCTAACCCTCACAAAAAGTGATTTCTATTAAGATTTTGTATTAGCATGATGGGAAGCATTTTGATCTGTGTCATCCTAATTTAATTCTCACAACTCGTAAGGCAGGATGATAATATCCCCAATTTATAGCTGAGGAAACTGAACTGCAGAGAGGATAAACATTTTGTCCAGGTTTTATATGATGGAAGTGAGGGGGTTTGAATCCAAATCCTGTGGTGTTTTAATCATCTTACCTCATTGTATCATGCTGCTTCTAGATCTTTTGTTCCTCTCTCTCTTTTATCCACCCCCTCACTCTACCATCATTTTGTGGAAGAGAAGGTATTTTCCACATACGTACCAGAAATTGCAGCTACCAAAGGACTGGGCTTCAGGGAGGTAGGCAGACAGCCATTGGCCTGCCAAGCTCTTCATGAAGCTTGAAGGTGTATACAGATGGAGACAACCCCACCAGCACCCCAGCGGTCACATACCTGCTAGTCACTGATACCATCTGCATTATAACTGAAGACAGAGCTAGAGCTCTGTCAGCTTGGGGTGAGGCAGGCAGGAAAGGCAGGAGAGGAGGAACAGTCAGCCCAGGTCTAAGGATATGCACCAATAGAGGCATGGACATGTATCCAGTGAAAGTGCAGGGTCTGTTCAAGTACAACCCGTAAAACATTGTTAAAGATTTCTGAAGTGCTCTGCTCTCATTCATTCATTACTGAGTGCCTACCAACTGCCTGGGCCAGGCAATGCTGAGGAAAGAGAGAAGTAAAACATACTCCCGGTCCTCAAGGAACAACCACAATCTAGCTAAGGAGATGCCAAACCAGTTGGAGGTTTGGGTAGCCTGCTGAAACACAAACTTCTGGGTCCCATCCCCAGAGTTTTCTATTCAGTAGCTTTGGGGTGGGGCCTGAGAATTTGCATTTCTAACAAGTTGACAGGTCACGCTGATGCTTCGGGTCCAGGGGCCACACTGAGACACACTGATCCAAACCAAGATATGTTCTATAATAAAGGTGAGTATGGATTAGATAGCTGTGGAGGCACAGAGAAGGAAGAGATTCATTCTACCTGGGAGAATTCTGGAGTGTCTTGAGGGATGAATAGGATTTTGTCTGGCTACAGTGGAAGAGAAGAATAAAGACACATAGCACAAGACCCCAGGGCTCAGAAGAGGTTAGATCTTTGATTAGTTGAGTTGGCTAGACCCCAAGGGATATGTGAAAGATGTGGAGGAATCAGGAACTTACACTGCAAGGAAGGTAGAAAGGGAGAGAGAATGCAAACTTTGGTACAGAGAGACAATGAAAGATTGCAAGCAGAAAAGTGGTGAGATTAACAATGTTTAGGAGAACTTCTCAAAATAAGATCTATAGATCATAAGACTCACTCCAGACATGAACTGGAATCTCGGGTTGGAGATGCATCTTTAATAAGCATCCCAGACAATTCTGACCCACACAAAGTTTGAAAATGGACTGGAGAAGAAAAAGAACAGAGCCTGGATCAGTTAGGGAGCAAGTGCAAAAAGAAAAGATTTAAAAGACAAGGTGAAATTCACAGGATTTAGTAATTTTGTTAGTAATCTGATTCATTTTTTAAAAGAGTGAAGCAACTAAGATTTCTGAGTCTGGTTTCTATGTTCAAAGAGAGCAAAAGATGCAGAAGCAGATAAAGAGGCTGGGAGAAGACCATGAAGGTGGAAACAGGGCAGTGTGGTGTAATGGGAAGAGCACCAGACTGGGAATGGGAGAACTTGTTCTGGGCCACCAGTTCTGACTTTGCTGCTCTAAAACTGTCCTCTCTGAGAAGGTGGAGAAGATGATCTTGGAGGCCCCTTCCAACTCAAATGTCATTCCAAATGAAAGCAGAAAATACTTGAATATAGAAACATAGGTACATAATTTGGGCGGTAAAACATTGGGATGGGGTCCTATTGGCTGTAGGAAAAATTAGTCCCTGGAGAGCCTCATGAAAAGAATTGATGAAACCCTGGTTATTCCCACATCTTGGCCCAAGACCAACCTACAGATTCTTCAATGTTCAGATGAGCAAAAGCTGTAAGATGGTTTCTCTTTCTCTTAAACTCAGAGGACATCTAAAGAACCATGTAAAAACACTTTTCAGTGAGTCATGGGAAATAATTCGGTTTGAGAGCCAACTAGACCTGGGTTCATGCCCAGATTTGAATCCTAACTATGCTGCTGGTCAGGCTCAACCTCAGATAACTTAACCTCTCTGAATCCTAATTTCCTCGCATCTAAAGGGGTGAAAAATACCCAAAGTGCAGAGTTGTGAGAATTAAATAGGCTGTCAGCTTATGTAAAGCATCTTGCCTGGCACAGAACAGGTGCTCAGTATGGTGACAGAGTAAACAGTATGGGCTCACAGAGGACTGCTTGGATCTGAGTCCCAGCTCTACCACTTATTAGCTGTATAATGGAGATAATAGTACCTAATTCCTAGTGTTATTATAAGGACCAAGTGAGATAATATATATACAAAAATAGATTAACTCCGTCCAACACAGGGTGAGCAGCTGCCATTATCACCATCATCATCCTTCCCCTCCCTCACTACTTATTCTAGTCGGTAATGTCTATGACATCCCTAGACTATAATGCGGGGGGTAAGTACTCTGGTTTGTTTTATTTTCGTCTCTTACGCCTAACAGTGCACACGGTGGGCACTCAAATGTTCCTTAACTCCTCCAAGGCAAAAACAAAACACAACAAAAAACTGTTTCCCTTCCCCCTAGCGCCAGAGAAAGGAACTGCAACCAGGAGGCTGAAGAGCAGCTGTCAAAAGACTGCGCATGCCTTCCTCGCGCTTCCTCCCGTACGCGGGAGATAGGACTCCTTTGCTCTGGTTTACAGCTGGAGATGCTAATAAAGTTTGATTTGAATAAATGAAAGGCCAGAGCCCGCTTTCCCTTCAACAACTTCTTCCGTCCGCAACACAGATTTTGAATGCCAGCTAGAGGCGGGACGAAGCCGGAGAGGCGTGATAGGAAGTGAGGTTGCCTCTCCCTGGGGTGAAAGGTTAGCGGAAGGGCCTTTCCTTCCTTTTCACTGTAGGTTTGTTTGCTGTCGGTGAGTCTAAGTTTGGGCAGGGTCTTCCAATCCGCCGCCATCCGCGGCCTGGGGGTCGCGTTGCGGGGTGGTACCAAGTCCTTTGGTCCCCGGCGGCTTCGTAGGGGATCCTGTCCCGTGATCAGGGCTCGCGGGCGGTCTGGGCCAAGATGAGCGCAGCCTGAGTTCCAGGCCCGTGGCCTGGGTTTGCGGAATTTTGAGCGTCCCCTCTTTCTCTCGGCAGAAATGGGCAAGTTCATGAAACCCGGGAAGGTGGTGCTGGTTCTGGCTGGACGCTACTCCGGACGCAAAGCAGTCATCGTGAAGGTACCAGCCTCACGAGCCTCTTACCGCCCTTGCATCCCGGGAATCGGGCTGATTTCAGGGAGCCGGAAAGCTGGGAATCAGTAACTGGTTTGGGGGCGTTAGCCATTGAACACTGCGGGTTTGTGGGCGGTGCATGCATGAGGGTTCTGTCGAGGAAGATGAAAAATAAAAGCAAATGTGTGTTGAGTTGTGCACCTAAAACAACGCGTCCTCTACTAAAAAGGCTTTTAACAATAATGGCTAACGTGTACTGAACGCTTGCGTGGGCCCTGGCACTGCCTTACAGGTAGGTGTTGCTGTGTCCACAGGGGTTTCCTTTCTATTGCTGAGCATTAAAGATCTTAGGTAATTCACCTGAGATGAAACAGGTGGTTAAATGTTGCAGCTGGAATTCTGTAAAAAAGAAGAAAAATTGTTCCTACTCCAAAGGGTTACTTCGTATAGTTTAGCTCTTAACCATTTGTTTTCTGCCCACATTTTGTAGCCTCTTTTGAGATCTCCCTAAGCTCTGGCCCATACACCCCGGCTTTTGGCTGTTGTGGGGACACTGGGGTACCCCGGTTTCCCTTCCCCCATCTACCTGAGACTGGTTTCTGGAGTTAAGCTTACAGTTTTGGAATCCTGCCTTCACCCCTCAACTAGCAGTACAGTCATGGAGGAAGTTAAAGAGATGTAAAACCCTAAGAACCAATGTTTGGTAAAGAGCAAGCATTCTATAAATGTTAACTACTGTTACTTTTAAATCTCTTCCTATTCGGAGTGAATACTGCCCTTACTCCATTACTTTTTGGGGCATCTACCATAGCACTTAGAATGTCTGCTTTGTTTGTTTTTTTAGAATAATGGGTCTCAGACCTGGGGGATGGGGGTGTTCTTTCTATACACGAATTACACCTAGCACGAGGCCTATATAGGCCCTTGGTTAATAACAATGGGTTTTTTTTTTTTTTTTTTTTTTGCTCAATTAGAACATTGATGATGGCACCTCAGACCGCCCCTACAGTCATGCTCTGGTGGCTGGAATTGACCGCTATCCCCGCAAAGTGACAGCTGCCATGGGCAAGAAGAAAATCGCCAAGAGGTCAAAGATCAAGTCTTTCGTGAAAGTTTATAACTACAATCACCTCATGCCCACAAGGTGAGCATTTCAAGAATGGGAATGAAAGTGACTTCCTTTCACCGTTAGCTGCCCTGCTTAATAAGGATAACCTTACAGTCATTGAATTGTCGGGAAGAGAAATTGTTTTTTTTAATTTGTGACTTAAAAAGTGATCATGCTTTCCAATGTTACCTTTTTAATCTAGGAGCTGTTTCCTGTCTTGCATTGGCCAAGCCGGATTGAAAAGTCTCTTCTGAGTTTACTCTTGATATGTCTTGCTAGTCTTCCCCAGTTAATTCCATTCGGCCTCCAGACCCTTTAGTTTCTGGCCTTTCACAGAATTGTGCAGCACATACACGATCTCAGTACAAGAGTTAGAAGGAAATAGAAAATTTGAGAATCTCCAACAATAACTGCCAATGCCCAGCAGCACATACCCAGAAAGTTCACTGGCAGGATTGCATGTTTACTCTTAATTTGCTGACTTAGAGGGGCAGAGCTGTTTCTCAGGTGCTGGATGGCAGAGAGACTGAGGCATTAGCTGTGAGGCATTAGCTGTCTGGCATTTGCAGTCTTTTGAGACTGGCCCTGCATGGATAGAACCTGAACAGCACTAAATAAAAGGGCTTCCAGTAGAAAGCTAGCCAATTGCCATGGTCCTAGTGAAAAAGGGCTGATAAAGTGATGGTTCTTAGCTAGAAAAAGAGTAGTGGAAAGTTGAGAATGAAATGTGAAGTGTTTCATTGGCTTGAATCTACCTAAATTGAGTCTGTTAAAATGAGGGGGTTTCTAAAGAATCATCAGGACTTTGGCACCGCTTTTGAAGATTGCTCCTGTGGAGTCAAACTCTGACACCCTGATGTCCCAGGAGTGCTTGGAGGTTATATAAAGGCCCTGGCAGTGTATGGGCTGATCTTGCTTCCCTGCCATTGTCCCCAGGTACTCTGTGGATATCCCTTTGGACAAAACTGTCGTCAACAAGGATGTCTTCCGAGACCCTGCTCTTAAACGCAAGGCCCGAAGAGAGGCCAAGATCAAGTTTGAGGAGAGGTGAGCCAGCTTTGGTGATGGATGTGGGGGTGCAGTTTTGCTACTCTCCATGAAGGGAATTTTGTATCCCTGTTGTGCCTCTCATTGGTGTCTTTTTTTTTTTCTTGCCCCTTTTAGATACAAGACTGGCAAGAACAAATGGTTCTTCCAGAAGCTGCGGTTTTAGATCTGTTTTGTTGTCATTAAAAATGCAAAAAGAAAAAACCCTGTGTCTGCCTGTTGTGTTATTATTAGACTGGGAAAGAACATTCATACAGTGAGGCACTGGGTGATGGGAAAGCTCAGAATAAAAACTAAGTCTGGCTTTGTGAGACTAGGACTCGTATCCTTGGCCTGATAATCCTCTAATGATCTGGCTGCCCTCAGTGGGTAAACTGTGATCCACTGAACTGTTCCCCAAAAAGGGCTCTCAACATTTTTAGGTGCAGAACTGTTGAGCATCCCTGGCTTCGACCCATTACCTAAAGAACCCGAGCTACCCCGATTATGACAACCACAGGCCCTTTGAGTGGCACCAGCTACTTTGGATTGAGAGCCACAAACCTGTGGTTCTCAAGCCTTAGTGCTGGTGGTTGGTTAGACTGCAAAATGCTAGAGTCCCTGCATGACTTAGACTTAGTAGGTTGATTTCTAGCCCGTTGTCCCATGATTCTGGTGCTGCTGTGAGAAACACTGGAGAACTCTTCAAGGTGATAGTGTCAGAGGCCAATGAGGAAGGCCTGACCCCCAGAGCAGCCATACCTAGTGAGACCTGGGGTATGTCCCCAGGGGGCCTGACTAGCAGAGACTGTCAAGGAAGGATGTGAATCGAGGGGCTTGGACACAGCTATGTTGCCATTTCAGGAAGCATTTTGACCTGGCATTTGCCTTTCCCTGGATATTTAAACTGATCCTGTCTTACTGGTAAAATAGGCCCTCCCGCTGGTGATGGAACGATGTAAACAGGTGTATTTGCCAAGCCTTGCACTTGGCACACTTCCACCTGAGATGGGGGAAAGGGGTGGAGAAGGGCTTGGGTGGTAAGCTACTCTTAGTGGAAAAACCCTGGACTAGATGAAATCAGGAAACATTTGCAGTGTTCTGTGTACTTTAACCCTTAAGTGTTGGGATCTCTTGTCAGGATGGACTCTGTTAAGGAGCTTCCCTACTCAGAGTCACATGGACTGACTAAACCCTCCTGACTAAAAATGTAAGATTTTACACTATCCCTCGAAATCTAAATCGAAGTAATGTTCCAACCAGGTTTGGATACATCCCTCACTTTGTAGCAGTATGTCTTGTACCTCAGAAGTTAGACTCTTAATCTGCAAAATGAGGAAAAAAGAACCAACTTAATAGGGTTTTGAAGATCCAAGTTAATTCACGTAAAGCAGAACCAGTAGTGGGCATATAACAGCTTTCAACAAATGCTGGCCTTCCTGCAGTTTTGTGAACTTGATGGGGGTTACTTTATCTGTCCTGGTTGCATTTCTCATTCAGTTAATGTCTGCATGTGCCCACATCTTTCTAGGGTCTAGGGAAATACCCACTAACAAAGCAGACAAAATTCTACCAGTGAGCTTGTGCTGGGTTTGATAGGCTGGGAATGAATGGTTGATGGGGCCAGCATTTAGTTTGCAGTTGGTAGGGTAGTTTCCCTGAGGCGGCGTAGCTTGGGCAATGCACCCGTCAGGGACTAGGAAGGCTCCTCCCAGGGGGTGGGGTAACCATCTGGGGGCGTGTGAGCACCAAAGGGCAGGGTTTTTACTGAAATGAAAGTGGAAGTAAAGAGCTTGCTGCAGAATCTCATCTGAAGTGTACTCAGGGCTTGCTGGGGGGGACCAAATCCCCTTGGAAGGTACAAGCAAGAGTTCAGGCCCGGTGCACGGTGCACCCTGCCACCTTGTGCCTAGCTCTGAAGCCTCAGCTCTTGCCAGCCGG
>JAVSCE010002619.1:0-25247 GCA_032199065.1 Smutsia gigantea
AAGGAGAGCCTGAGACCTACTGCCCTGAGAATAACCCCCCTTTTAAGCCCCCAACTTCTCGCGCTTGCCTTAATTCTGTCTCACCACATTCATAGAGGGCTTGCCCCGGGCAGAGAACTCTCTCCTCCTGGAGCAACACATATTTCAACTGCCCCTCTGTCTTCTCCAACAGATCATGAGTTTATGTAGGGATATAAGCAGGTCAGATTTATCTGCTGGGTTTCCACCACCCTGCATGATCCTGGCACATCTTAAGTGTTAAAGAATATTCTTGCCAAACAAATTTCCCACCAAAGTCCCAGGGCATGCATGAAGTAAGAAATTTACCAGGGATCTCTGATGTTGCCTATCCAGAAGGAAATGTGGTCCAGGAGGCAAGACCACAGTCACCATTGCAAAGTCCAGAGTGTTGAGCCCAAGGGACCGTGAGGGATGAGACCATAAGTAAGGGGAAAAAAAATCACAAGATCAGAAAGTGGGAGATCTGGAGACTCAAGAGCAGAGCCCAGGGGTCATGGGGAGTAGTCGGGACTCAAAGCAGTGAGCAGGGGAGGCCATCGAGAGCCTCACTGTTGGCTCCGAGTGGCAGTCGAGGGCCTTAAAGGACTTGCTCCGGATCAGGGTTAGGTTGGGGGGGCAGCCACCACTCCGTCGTGTCTATAGTGTCACCGTGTCATATGCACCTTACATACTTCTAGCAGGGAATAATGGTACCTTGTGAAGAAGCCGTGGGGGACACGTAACATGATACATTAAAGGCCCTCCCAGTGCCTGGCACCCAGGAAATACCTAATGAGTTTTAGTCACTGCCATCCCCACAGTAATGATGATGTCTCCCATGACCATGATTTGAGGAGGGGATTGGTTCCCTAAGACTCTCCACCTTTTTGAAAGTGAAAGTCATACAGCTATTCTTTTCAGCCCCTGCGTTAGAAAAAAAATTCCCTGAGAGATGATCCCTGGCTAGGGAAGGACCCCTCAGCAGAGACAAGAGAGGGACAAGGCAGAAGGGGGGCCATGTGGGACAAATCTTATGCTTCAGAACGGCTGAGAGGCGAACAGCCGGGAGTAGATCGGTGGGAGCCACTGGGCACCGACAGGAACATAGAGAGGAGAGGAGACAGGGTTATGGCTCCTTCCTAGTTCATCCTAGCCCCCCGGTTCTCAAAAGGGCCGCTCCCCGAGGAGGGAAATGAGACTGCCCTGGGTTGCATGGGATGGGCTAAGAGCCGGGCAGGGGGGCTCTAGGTGCTTCTACTGTGTGTGTCTCCTTTAGAGACACGTTTATGCAGGTAGCCAGCATCCCTGGGTACCCAGTTTCCCCCCGGAGATTAGGAAGATTATCAGATTATCAGAAGATCACCCTTAAGCCATTTTGATCTCCTCCCTCTGCTGAGAGGTCTGCAGGGAGGAAGCCTGAGGAGAGGGTGAGTTGCAGCCCACGGGTCTTCCTTATCCAGTAGCTCTCCCAACAAATACACACCACACACTCTGTCTTTGTAATTCTGTGGCAGCGGTCCTTGCCTTTGAGAATCTGATGCAGTCTGAGGACTTTATATGCATGTGTGCTCACATCCTGGTGCCTCAGACACACCCTTAGGATTTTCCATGCACTCTCCGGGGGTGAGAGCCCCCTATGGCTCGTCCTGAGCCTCGTTCAGACACGGGGGCAGTAGATCGAGACCCCCCTTCGCAGACGGTTTCTCAACCTGGCTCCTAAATTGGGAACAATCCAAAAACTCTTTCTCTCATTTTCTCTTCTTCCTGGCCTCCAGAAACATCCAAGTTACCCACAAAAAAGAGTGAGGGACAGAGCAGGGATCAACACCCCCCCCCCACGGCCCTGTACATTCCATTATTCCTTCATTAAGTATTCTTAAAATTACTTTTAACTTTTTGTTGTGTACTAATTACAGACTCACAAAGTATTGCACAAAAATAGTACAGAGGGGCCTTGTGTACCCATCATCCAGTTTCCCCCAATGGCAGCGTCTTCCATACCCTGGTACATTGTCAAAACCAGTACACTGACGTCAGCACAATCCCATGAACAGGACTGTAGACCTCACTCAGATTTCACCAGTTTTTTCATGTACTCCTTGTTTAGGGGTACTTTATTAAATATTACTGTCTACCTCACAGTCCTAGGGAGGATATCTTAAAATAATGACATTTTTATATTACAAATGAAAGAAGGGAGAGTCATTTAGCTGCTGGGGTGTTTAGGCTTAGAAGCACCAAGCAATGACCCACCAAGTCACTGCCTCTCCATCTCAAGGGAATAGTGGAGCGGGACTCAACAGAGACTAGGGATGGAAGGGAAAGTGCAGCTGCACCCCAGGGAATAGTGACGGGCCCACCCAAACAATCTGCCTGTTGAGCTGAACTTGGTGGGTCCCTGTGTGCGCATTCAGTGCTACAAGACCATCGCCCAGGACACTGTTCACAGCAGAGCCTTGGACTCCACCCTGGAAGACCTGATTCCTTAGGTCGCTTTGAGGTGGGGTCTTAATTTTAAACCAAGACCCTGAGAGGCTTTGCTCTGGCTCAGAGGTCAACAGACTTCTGTAAAGGGCCAGATAATAACCATTTTAGGCTTTACAGGCATAGGATGTCAGTCCTGACCATGCAGCTCTGCCATTGCTGCTTGAAAACAGCCACAGATGATATGTAAATGAATGGGGGTGGCTGGGTGTCAATAAAACTTTATTTATAAAACCGGTAGTAGGGAGTAATAGAATGGATAAAAAAGCAAGACCCATCAATATGCTGCTTACAAGAGACTCACCTCAAACCCAAAGATATACACAGACTAAAGGTGAAGGGATGGAAAAAGATATTTCGTACAAACAACAAGGAGAAAAAAACAGGTGTTGCAGTACTTGTATCAGACAAAATAGACTTCAAAACAAAGAAAGTAGCAAGAGAAAAGAAGGACATTACATAATGATAAAGGGGTCAGTCCAACAAGAAGATATAACCATTATAAATATATATGCACCCAACACAGGAACGCCAGCATATGTGAAACAAATACGAACAGAATTAAAGGAGGAAATAGACAGCAATGCATTCATCTTACGAGACTTCAACACACCACTCACTCCAAAGGACAGATCAACCAGACAGAAAATAAGTAAAGACACAGAGGCACTGAACAACACTAGAACAGATGGACCTAACAGACATCTACAGAACTCTACACCCAAAAGCAGCAGGATACACATTCTTCTCAAGTGCACATGGAACATTTTCCAGAATAGACCACGTACTAGGCCACAAAAAGAACCTCACTAAATTCAAAAATATTGAAGTTCTACCAACCAACTTCTCAGATCACAAACGTATAAAACTAGAAATAAATTGTACAAAGAAAACAAAAAGGTTCACAAATACATGGAGGCTTAATAACATGCTCCTAATTAATCAATGGATCAACGATCAAATTAAAACAGAGATCAAACAATATATGGAGACAAATGACAACAACACAAAGCTGCAACTCCTGTGGGACGCAGCAAAAGCAGTTCTAAGAGGAAAGTATACTGCAATCCAGGCCTATTTAAAGAAGGAAGAACATTCCCAAATGAATAGTCTAAAGACACAATTACTGAAATTGGAAAAAGAAGAACAAATGAGGCCCAAAGTCACCAGAAGGAGGGACATAATAAAGATTAGAGAAGAAATAAATAAAATTGAGAAGAATAAAACAATAGAAAAAATCAATGAAACCAAGAGCTGGTTCTTTGAAAAAATAAACAAAATAGATAAACCCCTAGCCAGACTTTTTAAGAGAAAAAGAGAATCTACACACATAAACACAATCAGAAATGAGAAAGGAAAAATCACTACAGACCCCACAGAAATACAAAGAATTATAAGAGAATATTATGAAAATCTATATGCTAACAAGCTGGAAAACCTAGAAGAAATGGACTTCTTAGAAAAATGCAACCTTCCAAGATTGACTAAGCAAGAAACAGAAAACCTAAACAGACCAATTATCAGCAACGAAATTGAATCGGTAATCAAAAAACTACCCAAGAACAAAACCCCCGGGCCAGATGGATTCACCTCTGAATTTTATCAAACATATAGAGAAGAAGTAATACCCATTCTTCTTAAAGTTTTCCAAAAAATAGAAGAGGATAGAATACTTCCAAACCCATTCTACGAAGCCAGCATCACTCTAATACCAAAACCAGGCAAAGACCTCACCAATATCCCTGATGAACATAGATGCAAAAATACTCAAAAAAATATTAGCAAACCGAATTCAAAAATACATCAAGAAGATCATACACCATTATCAAGTGAGATACATCTCAGGGATGCAAGGATGGTACAACATTCGAAAATCCATCTACATCATCCACCACATCAACAAAAAGAAGAACAAAAACCACATGATCATCTCCATAGATGCTGAAAAAGCATTTGACAAAATTCAACATCCATTCATGATAAAAACTCTTAACAAAATGGGTACAGAAGGCAAGTACCTCAACATAATAAAGGCCATACATGACAAACCCACAGCCAACATCATACTTAACAGCGAGAAGCTGAAAGCTTTTCATCCAAGATCGGGGACAAGACAGGGATGCCCACTCTCCGCACTGTTATTCAACTTAGTACTGGAGGTCCTAGCCATGGCAATCAGACAAAACAAAGAAATACAAGGCATCCAGATTGGTAAAGAAGTCAAACTGTCACTATTTGCAGATGACATAATATTGTACATAAAAAAACCTAAAGACTCCACTCCAAAACTACTAGAACTAATATGTGAATTCAGCAAAGTTGCAGGATACAAAATTAATACACAGAAATCTGTTGCTTTCCTATACACTAACAATGTGCTAACAGAAAGAGAAATCAGGAAAACAATTCCATTCACAATTGCATCAAAAAGAATAAAATACCTAGGAATAAACCTAACCAAGGATGTGAAAGACCTATACCCTGAAAACTACAAGACACTCCTAAGAGAAATTAAAGAGGACACTAACAAATGGAAATTCATCCCATGCTCTTGGCTAGGAAGAATAAATATTATCAACATGGCTATACTACCTAAAGCAATCTACAGATTCAACGCAATCCCTATCAAAATAACAACAGCATTCTTCAATGAACTGTAACAAATAGGTCTAAAATTCATATGGAACCACAAAAGACCCCGAATAGCCAAAGCAATCCTGAGAAGGAGGAATAAAACAGGGGGAATTATGATCCCAGACTTCAAGCTCTACTACAAAGCCACAGTAATCAAAACAATTTGATAGTCGCACAAGAACAGACCCAAAGACCAGTGGAACAGAATAGAGACCAGACATTAACCCAAACATATACGGTCAATTAATATATGACAAAGGAGCCATGGACATACAATGGGGAAATGACAGCCTCTTCAACAGCTGGTATTGGCAAAACTGGACAGCTACATGTAAGAGAATGAAACTGGATTACTGTCTAACCCCATACACAAAAGTAAACTCCAAATGGATCAAAGACCTGAATGTAAGTCATGAAACCATAAAACTCTTAGAAAAAAACAGGCAAAAATCTCTTGGACATAAACATGAGCAACTTCTTCATGAACATATCTCCCCGGGCAAGGGAAACAAAAGCAAAAATGAACAAGTGGGACTATATCAAGCTGAAAAGCTTCTGTACAACAAAGGACACCACCAGTAGAACAAAAAGACATCCTACAGTGTGGGAGAATATATTCATAAATGACATATCCGATAAGGGGTTGACATCCAAAATATATGAAGAACTCACGCACCTCAACAAACAAAAAGCAAATAATCCAATTAAAAAATGGGCAGAGGATCTGAACAGACAGTTCTCCAAAGAAGAAATTCAGATGGCCAACAGGCACATGAAAAGATGCTCCACATCGCTAATCATCAGAGAAATGCAAATTAAAACCACAATGAGATATCACCTCATACCAGTAAGGATGGCCAACATCCAAAACACAAACAATGATAAATGTTGGCAAGGATGTGGAGAAAGGGGAACCCTCCTACACTGCTGGTGGGAATGTAAATTAGTTCAACCATTGTGGAAAGCAGTATGGAGGTTCCTCAAAAAACTCAAAATAGAAATACCATTTGACCCAGGAATTCCACTCCTAGGAATTTACCCTAAGAATGCAGCAGCCCAGTTTGAAAAGACATATGCACCCCTATGTTTATTGCAGCACTATTTACAATAGCCAAGAAATGGAAGCAACCTAAGTGTCCATCAGTAGATGAATGGATAAAGAAGAGGTAGTACATATACACAATGGAATATTATTCAGCCATAAGAAGAAAGCAAATCCTACCATTTGCAACAACATGGATGGAACTAGAGGGTATTATGCTCAGTGAAATAAGCCAGGTGAAAAAGACAAGTATCAAATGATTTCACTCATATGTGGAGCATAAGAACAAAGCAAAAACTGAAAGAAAAAAACAGGAGCAGACTCACAGAACCCAAGAATGGACTAACAGTTACCAAAGGGAAAGGGACTGGGGAGGATGGGTGGGAAGGGAGGGATAAGAGGGAAAAAGGGGCATTGTGATTAGCAGATGTAATGTTGGGGGGGCACGGGGAGGGCTGTACAACTCAGAGAAGACAAGTAGTGATTCTATAGCATCTCACTACGCTGATGGACAGTGACTGTAATGGGGTTGGTGGGGGGGACTTGATGAAGTGGGGAGTTTAGTAACCATAATGTTGCACATGTAATTGTAGATTAATGATAACAAAAAAAAACTGCTTGTCTCTATGTGGTGGGATTATGGGCAGCCTACATATTCTTAATTATTCCTTTTTATGTTTTTCAAAGGCATTCAGTAAGTCTATGTATATATTATCTTATAATCAGAAACAGGCAAGCATCACTGTGTTTTAAATAAACATCAGTAGGAAGCAGGCCACCCTGGGGGCCGCTCATTGACAAAAGTGTTTCTCAGATCTTCGGAGTGAACTTTCTGATGCCAATTTAGCACCTCCCCTGGCCTGGCGGAGGCTGAGCCTCTGCTCTGGGACTCATTAAACTCGCTTAACAACCCGCACAGCGACCCTGAGAATAGCTGAGGCTGTGCTCTTCATCTTTCCTGCCAGGCTGTGTAATTACAATAGATTATTCAACCCATCTCAGGGCTGACAGGAAAAATAGACTGTTTTTGTTTGGGTTGGGGAGAATTCCAAAGAGAAGAAAGGCCCACAGGTCAGAGAGGTCTGGGAATAAATAAGTTTGAACGCATTACAGGGAATTAAAACTTTGAAATAGCAAGAGAGTCACATCGGGCTGTAATTAGGCGGAACCCACCTGTGAGCCCGTGTTGTTTTTCTGTTTGAGGGATGACAGAATCTGCGGGAGAAGGAGTCTGTTATTCTCCGTGGTAACTGAGCAAAGTTTTCGCCCAGCTGTCAAACCCCTCACTTCCCTCCCCATCCCAGGAGCTCAGCTGGTACTCCCCATACTTAGGCTCAATATTTACGTTCTTAGAGTCGCAGATGCAGATTAGATACAACTGTGTGCATTTTTTCAGAAGGTAAATAGTCACCAAAAAGATTTTTGACTAAAATGGAAGTATCTTTATGTTTGCAGCAGTAGCAGGTATGCAATGCAGACAGCAGAGATCCTCTCCCTCCTTGCAAACAGCAATCCTGATGCAGTTGGGCGCCCGTCTTTTAGGTGCCTGCGTGGACCTACGCCCCTGCAGGCACCCACCTGTGCTCACCTACACTGAATATGCAAATGACCACGCCGCACCTGGGGTTAGGAAACCTGCTTTTTTTCAGTTATCCCTTTATTATGGACATTTTTCCAGAACAGCGTAAGGGTCTACCTTATTCTCTCTCAATGAGCTCACATCCCTCCGACCTTTGGATGCACCCCAGCCATTCAGTCCTTGGGCAAATACTTGGCACGTGCTGGGTAGGGGGCTAGCGCGTGGGGATCAGCTGTGAACAAAAAGTAATAAGAGGCATGTTCCAACAGGATTTTTAGTGGATTTTATGAAGTGGGTTCTAGAGTTCATCTGGAGGAGAAAGTGCACTATACATGCTAAATAAAATAGAACCATAATGAGAAAGATGCCCATAAAAGTGATTAAAACATTGTGTTACTGGAGCAGGACTACAAAAATAAACAGATCAACAGAAGAGAATAGAGAATATAAAACACCCCTATGTAAACAGTAGAATTTCGTGCATAAAAAAAGCCACATTTTACAACTCAAATGTCCATTAACAGATAAATAGAGAAAGAGTGCTATGTCCACACAACAGAATCCTCCTCAACTATATAGTGTATGAATTCTAGAGACAGGGTAACAAAGGGGTGAATCTCAAAATCCAATTCTCAGTGAAAGAACCCACACCAGAAGAGCGATGCTGGCTGCATGATAACATTTATTTAAAATTCTAAAAAATGCAAACTAATCTATAATGTTGTAAAGCAGACCAGCGGTCACCTGGGCAGAGGGAGGGACAGACCACATAGGCTTATGTGGGAACTTCTGGGGAGGCTGGAAATTGTTGTCTCGATTGTGATCACGGTTTCCTAGGTCATGATAAAACACATAACATAAAATCTACCACTTTTAAGCATACAGTTCAGTGGCAAGTATGCTCACATTGTCAAAATGCAATAAATCATAAACTGATAATATGTACAGTTCATTGGATCTCACTTATACCTAAATAATTGTAAAAAATATGTTTTTATAAAGTCACCTGTTTTTGTATCAAAGGATACGGTCAACAGTGTGAAAAGGCAACCTACAGAATGGGAGAGAATATTTGCAAATCATTTATCTGATAAGGGGGTTAATACCCAGAATACATAAAGAATGCCTACAACTCAATAACAAAAATGAACAACCCATTTAAAACTGGGCAAAGGACTTGAATGGACATTTCTTCAGAGAAGAGATACATGAATGGCCCACAGGCACCTGAAAAGGCGTTCACCATCGCTAGTCACTGGGGAGATGCAGATCAACACCACAATGAGACGTCACACCTCACCATCACTATTCAAAAAAAAAAAGCAGAAAATAACAAGTGTTGGCAAAGATGTGGAGACAGTGGAACCCTGTGCACTGTGGGTGCACAAGGAAAACAAGAAGGAAACAGAAACACCGTAAGATCCAGCAATTCCATCCTGAAGAATGGAAAGCAGGGCCTCAAACAGATGTCTGCACAGTCATGTTCATAGCAGCACTATTCAGAGTGGCCAAAAGGTAGAAGGGACCCAAGCGTCCTACACAAAACATGGTGCATCCATGCAATGGAGTATTATTCAGCCTTTGAAAGGAAAAACAGTCTGACGCATGTTACAACACAAGCGAACTCATAGGACATTAGTCACCAAAGGACGAATACTGTCTGAGTCCAGTTAGAGGGAGTCCAGCACACAGTAGATTACAACAGTCAATCCACAGGTAGAAAGTAGAATGATGGCTTACAGGGGCTGGGGGAGGGGGAGGAGGAGGGGAGTTCTTATTGAACAGGGAGAGTTTCACTTTTGCAAGATGAGGTCTAGAGGTTGGTGTCACCACATGCGAGCATACTTGCCACCAAACTGTATGCTAAAAGTGGTAAATTTTATGTTATGTGTTTTATCACGATAAAAAAAAAGTTGGGGAAAAAGGTATGTTTCTATGAATGTATTATCTTTCATTTTTCTGTTAGTTTTTTTTTTGTGGAATTCATCTTTAACTGACATGGGGGTAGAAGACTAGCTGAAAACATTCCTGTCTCTCAGTTTTGTGTCGGCGCTATATTCAGCTGAAATTAGTAGCTCTTAAAATCTCCTCCCCTCTTGCATTCCAGCTATCTTCTTGAACACTGTATTCCGTGACCAAGATAAATTTCATTTTCACTTTTATCTTGATTATCTTTCTGTTTTCTCTCTCTGGGCCTTTAAATTTTTTTGACATCAAGAGAAATAATGTAAAATAGCTCAGCAGTTTACCCTAATTGGTTACCGTTAAAAATATGTAAAATGATGGTAATTTTGGTGTCATTAAAATTGCATCATAGATCAAACAGGTTATAATCTACTTAGAAGATCATATATAGTAACCATGACTTCACCTCTATATAATGCTTTGGAGTTAATAATAATGATATATATAGTGATCAAATATTTCATGATGAAATTTAAAAATACCATTCTAATACAAGGAAACATGGCATATCATAAGGATCAGATACCACAGAAAGAATCAAATTTAGTCCCACACTAACAGCAAAAAGATTTATTTTTGTAAAGATTCTCATTCATTGGTGTGTCAGAACATGTCACTGAAGCGCTGGCGGTTGTTGAGCATCGGTCAGGAACCAGCACCCAACACCTGTTAGAAGGCCTTTGCTGCCACCTACTGGGCATTGTTCACAATACACAAACCAGCTCAAAAACCAAGTTACGATTTAAAATGTTCAAAATAACCAAGATGTGCACGAGACTCAGATAAAGCCTGCGTGTTCTGTGAAAGGCCTGGGCCAGCCCTGAGCTTCCCAGTTTTCATTTGCTCCCCAGACCTTGACTTCTTCCCTGTAAGAAAACATTTTAATTTAATCCTTAATGTCACAGCTGCCACCCCCAACCTGCATGTGCGTCTTGCCCACACACCAGTGGGTCGGCGGCAGCCTGCTCACGTTCACCGGTGTACACAGATTGCAACTGAGAAGCTCGTCTTTCTGGAATTTTCCTGATGGCTCCAGCACTTACTCAGTGGCCAGGATTCTTTTGTGAGCTCTCCTAGGATCCAGGGATGTGATGCACCACGTGGCCATTGCTACGCGATCTTCATGCCTTTGTAAGCGAACTGCATTCTTGGGACACAGTTCTCTCTCCCTTTCCTTCTCGCCCCCTCCCTGTCTTCTGGAGGAAAAGGATGAAGAGGACAGGCTGGGGAGAAATAAAGCCAAGGCCACTCACCTGTGTTCTCCGAACTCCTGTTCCCTTTAGATGTTTCAATACATTCCCCTGCTGCCCCGGGCAGGCATTTTTTAATAGACTGGATGAAGGGTACCCGAGACCTCCCTGTCCTGTTTTTGCAACTTCCTGTGAATCTATAATTCAAAATAAAAATTAGACAAAACGTGAAACTCCACCCAGGTGATTCCAAGTCTATGAACCAAGGGTGAAGGGCAGTGCTCGACAAATCTAAGCATGTATTAGAATCCCCTGGAGGGTCTGTCTTGCCAGTGGGTTTCAGCCCTGGGCAAGTTTGCTATGGATTCAATGTGACCAAAGAAATTGACAGCAAAACGTTCTTTGGGGTGAAAAGGTTTATTACCCGGCTGGTTCTCCCGGTGTAGGTCGAGCACTTACATCTCCGCCCAGAGTACTGGGCCAGTTCTCTATATAGCACAGTAATAGCTTATTGCCTAAAGGTGAGGAAGCGGTAGCCTAGCAACAGGCCAGTTACATCATCAGGTGGTTTAAGTTCAGTGAGGATCCTGGCCGTAGTAGGAACCCCAACATCCCCACAAGGTTTCCATGGAAACCGAGAACAAGACCCACCCCCAGAGTTTCCAATGCAGTAGCTGTGGGTTAGGGCCTGACTGTTATTTCATCTGTAATAAGCACCACAGGTATGTGAATGCACCTGTTGGGGCCACACCTGGAGAGGGGGGCGTAGTTGAATGGTTCATCGTCGGTGACCCCCTCGCCCTCCTAGATCCTAACTAGCTGGTCTAAGAGGGAGGAGAGCTGCGGAGAGCAGGTGAGGAAAGCGACCTCTCAGAGCACACAGCATGTCCAGCCTCTTCAGGCTGAGCACGAAGGTGCCATCCAGCCGCCAGGACTGATTTCAAGGAGGAGGACCTGGAGTGACGAGGCTGTCAGCAGCCAGTCTGAAAGCAGAGACAACGCTACCTTGGGAGGCGGTCACATATCAGAACCACCTGGGAGCTTTGCGACCTCAGCTCTGGGTGTGCCTTCCAAGTGTGGGTGGGCTTTTTAATCTCCAGGTGATTCCAACATGCAGCCCAATTGGAAAAGGGGGCTCTCAAGACACCGTGGGTGAGTTAATTGGTCACGGCATCCGTATGATTGAAATGAATGAGTGGCCTGTGTCATCAAAACGTTTTCTAGGTCTGAGGAGGAAGTCAGACTGTCACCAAGATGCAAAACTACCTCCCTCTCAGCTCCGGGATGGCTCCAAGCCTGGAGCCCCGGGATGAGCAGGGCGTCCAGGCCGCGGACTGCAGACCAGAGCCTGCCTCAAGGGGTCCTTCACACCCTTCTAGAGACCCTGGGTGCTGGTCAACAGGCTGGCCCCTGCGGGGTGTGACATGCCCAGCTCTTCGGATATGGCTGGACCTGACCTTTGAGCCACACCTGCTGTTATCAAAATGTCCAGGAAGCAGGAGTACCATCTGGGAACTTGTTAAAAATGCAGACTCTTGGGTCATCAGACACAAGGAAAATCTGAGACCCTGTCACCACTGAGAGGAGCCTAAGGAGATGGTGCGATGTGGCCTCCTGGATGGACAGATGGACAGTAGGGGGAAACTAAGGGGATCCCAATGGCCCACACTGAGTCGGTTCTCATGGGCTGGATTTATCCCCAAATGGAGATTCTCAGGCCCCACCCCAGAGCCGCTAAATCCAAAACTGAGCGTGTGGCCCACGTATCTGTGGTTTAACAAGGCCCTCAGGGGATGCCGATGTAACTAAAGTGAACCAGTAACTAGTGGCTCAGAATGCCTCTGCGGTCTACCGTCCAAGTGGGATTTTATGGGCTGCCAAATTCAGCAAATTGAAATACAGGATGCAGGAAGGGAAGGAGGGCTGACCTGGTGGAGCACGGCGGGTTCACGGCACAGTGGGACTGCAGTGTGTGGCCCTGTAGCAGTGGCTGAGGGTCAGTATACATTTGTCCAAACCCACAGAATGCACATCACTGAGAGTGACCCCTAAGACAAACAGTGGGCTCAGGGGGATAACTGATGATAGGTGGGTAACCCCAAAGACAAACGGTGGGCTCCAGGGGTGACTGATGATGGGTGGGTCAGCCCTAAGATAAACCATAGGCTCTGGAATATGACAGATGATGGGTGGGCATGGGTTCATCAGCTGCAACATTTGTACCATCTGGTGGGGGTACTGGTAAGGGGGGAGGATGTGTGTGGGAGAGGGCCCGAGGGTGTGTAGGAAGTCTATGTGCTTTCAGCTCAATTTTGCTGCAAGCCTAAAACTGCTCTGAAACACAAATATTAAAAAAACACGACCACACACACAAGGTGCTTGGTGAAATCAGAATTTTGGACAAACAATTCAGAATACGTTTATACTTAAAATACAGGTTGTGTATAAGTACCAGTTTCATTGGATATCCTAGGTTTAATGTGGCCACCCTACTTGGCTGGTCCATTTCACAATGAAATCATGGATAACAGGATAGTCCACAACCACCGTTTAATTATAAAATACAAAAAACGAAGGAGACTTGCATTGGTTGGAAGACAGCGACTTGGGCCAAACAAACCTAGACTGGACGGTACGGGGCCGCAAGGCACCGCCGTTGCCTTCTCGGGCGGGGGCCCTGGAAGTCATTCCCCGGCCGTTTTGCAGTGCGCCTTTTGGTGGCGTTTGAAGGTGCCCAGCTGCCGGAAGGCGCGGCCGCAGGGCTCACAGGCGTAGGGCCGCTCCCCGGAGTGGGTGCGGAGGTGCACGTGCAGGTTCCCCTTGTGGCTGAAGGCCCTCGCGCACGTGTCACAGCGGAAGGGCCTCTCGCGGGTGTGGGTCCTGCCGTGCGTGCGCAGCGTGGAGTCGTGGGCGAACCGCCGCTGGCAGAGTGCGCATGCGAAGGGCCTCTCGCCGGTGTGGGTGCGCTGGTGGACCCGGAGGTCCGAGGGCTGGAGGAAGCCCCTGTGGCAGACTGTGCAAGCAAAGGGCCTCTCCCCGGTGTGTGTCTTCCGGTGGATGCTGAGCTGAGAGCAGTACCGAAACCCTTTGCCGCACTCCCCGCATTGGAACCGGGCCGAACCGGACCCAGGTTGTCCCATGATTCCCACTTTGTCCAAACGTGTGGCTCCTTCCTGAGTCCCGTGGGAACTGGAGGCGGAGTCCTGTCGTCTCCTCTGGGAGCCTCTGGAGCTCTTGTGAGAATCTCCCGGGCGGCCGCCCGGAGCCAGATCTTCTGTCCCTGAGATGCAGGGGGAGGTCGGCCACCGCACTTCAGTGCCAGCTCCCTCCTGGGGACTCCTCCCACCCTCTGCCCTCCCAGAGCCTGACGAAAGAGGGGATTCAACACCTAACATTTAATAAAGTGCATTTTCAACCGCCAAGCTCATTAGAGCCAAACACGGATGGTGGCCAAGAACTCCATCCATCAGCAGACCTCATGGTTGGACTGTTGGACACTGGAAGGTGGCGATGGAGAAGGTGTCGCATCTGAGCGCCAGCCTCCGCCCAAGAGGTGCCAATGATGGACACCCAGCATGGGAAAGGTCACTCACTCCTGAATTCGTAGTACCCATACTCACCGGGACCCTTCTGAAGCTGGGGCTCTTCCCTGTCTTCCATCGGGTCCCTCTTCAAGGTCTGCTGGGGTCTCAGGCCCTCCAGGCCTCCCTTTGCAGGAGTGGGCTCTGGCCGGAGAACTTTCTGTCCCTGGCATCGGGCAGCCAAGTGGAGCTGTGACTGCTTCTCACCCCGGGCCTGGGAAGCCCTGTCTCTTCTTTCCCACCTCCCTGACCTGAGACACTGACTTCCTAACATAGGGTAGTGGGTATGCCCACACTTGTGATGGGCCAACCCGTCACCCCGATAACCACCTGATTCCCCAGTCTGTGGTCAGTCTGTCCCCACCACACCTTTCAATCAAGTCCCTACATTATAGTTTTTCCTCTTAATTCCCCAGGCACACCTCCCCAGGTCACCCAACATCCCCTGCCCCCAACTCTGGACGCACAGTGACTGGAGGTCCAGTCTCTCCATGTAGCACTGCGGATCATACAGCTGGACGATTCCGGGGTGGGGGCGTCCAGGGGAGGCAGGGTGATCGCAGCTGGGCCCTGCTCACCAGATGCTGACCGCCCCCACCCCCAGCCCCCAGGCCAATAACCAAAAAGGTCTCTGGATGTTTGCAGATGGTTTTTGGAAGGCCAAAGGACTCCTTTCATTTAAGGAATTGACAATATTCTGAAAACTGCTCCTTTGGTCATTATCATTTCATGGAGTGCCTTTTGAGGAAATCGGCAGAGGAAAAACTAGCTTTCAGTTCATTGACTGGTGGCAAGTTGACCTGGCATCGTTTCTTTGAGACTCTATCCTTCTCCCCACTCTTACTGCTGAAAGCCTTAATGGCGCAAGGACAAAGGTTGATGGGCCTTCGTTTCCCACACTGGCTCAGAAATGCCTCGGGATTTGCTGCACCCACGGGAATTCCCAGAGGGAACGGGTCCAGGGCTGTCCTATGCCACACATCCCTGTTATTCTGGCTGCTCTGCCCGCAGCTGCCTCTCGCACCTTCTCCCACATCTGCCCAGAGGTCCCGGAGGGTGTCACACTCACCTGCCGCCTTGACATCTCATTGATTCCTGGCAGATTCCGCAGCTCTGGGCCAACCCCCTGGCTGTTCCCTGGGTGCATGTCACACACAGACGGCTGGGCCTTCCGGGACAAGTCCATCACGTCCGCGTCACTGTCCTCAGCTTTGGCCATCTGAACATCTGAATTTCGCACAAGAAATTTCTGTCCTTGTAAGTGGACTATGGTCTGCGGGCGGTGTGGGGGGAAATAAAACAAGACCAGACTGGCTGTGAGACATGGAATGGAGTTCTCCTGCTCTGTAGGCAGCCTACCGTAACACTGTGCTTTACTGGTGCTGCCTGTTTTACATAGTGACCATCATGGCCAAGGGCACCCGGGGGCTGAGGTGGAATCGACCCTTGCCCTTGCTTTGTTCCCATGGAAGCCGTACCTACGCCACTGGTCTTACCCGGGAGCCACGGTGACCTTCTGGGGCATTTGGCAATGACCAGAGATCTTGCTTTTGTTCTTGTTTTGTGATCTTCACAACTGGGGAGGTTGCCACTGCCATTGGTGGGTGGAGCGCAGGGACGCTGCTGGACACCCTGAGGTGCACAGGACGGCCCCAGAGCAAAGAAGGACCCAGCCCCAGGTGGCGCCACTGCCGACCCGGGAGGAGCTGAGAGCCCACGGCTGGCTCCCCGCACCCCCTGCCCCAGCAACAGCAGGGGCGCTGGTTACCATGGCAACGTGTCCCCTTCACCTCCCTGACCTGTAGCTACTCTCTTCAAATAGAACAAGTCTTAAAAGAGGGTCTCTGATGTCAATTAATATATGATAAAGGAGCCATGGATATACAATGGGGAAATGACAACCTCTTCAACAGCTGGTGCTGTCAAAACCGGACAGCTACATGCAAGAAAATGAAACTGGATTATTGTCTAACCCCATACACCAAAGTAAACTCAAAATGGATCAAAGACCTGAATGTAAGTCATGAAACCATAAAACTCCTGGAAAAAAATATAGGCAAAAATCTCTTGGACATAAACATGAGCGACTTCTTCATGAACATATCTCCCTAGGCAAGGGAAACAAAAGCAAAAATGAACGAATGGGACTATATCAAACTAAAAGCTTCTGTACAGCAAGGGATACCATCAGTAGGGACAAAAAGACTTCCTACAGTATGGGAGAATATATTCATAAATGACATATCCGATAAGGGGTTGACATCCAAATTATATAAAGAGCTCACGCACCTCAACAAACAAAAAGCAAATAAACCAATTAAAAAATGGGCAGAGGACATGAACAGACACTTCTCCAAAGAAGAAATTCAGATGGCCAACAGGCACACGAAAAGATGCTCCACATTGCTAATCATCAGAGAAATGCAAATTAAAACCACAGTGAGATATTACCTCACACCAGTGAGGATGGCCGCCATCCTAAAGACAAACAACAACAAATGTTGGCAAGGAT
Source organism: Smutsia gigantea (assembly GCA_032199065.1). NCBI lineage: Eukaryota > Metazoa > Chordata > Mammalia > Pholidota > Manidae > Smutsia > Smutsia gigantea. The sequence continues at coordinate 16,988 of JAVSCE010002619.1, forward strand.
GTGGAGAAAGGGGAACCCTCCTACACTGCTGGTGGGAATGTAAATTAGTACAACCATTGTGGAAAGCAGTATGGAGGTTCCTCAAAAAGCTGAAAATAGAAATACCATTTGACCCAGGAATTCCACTCTTAGGAATTTACCCTAAGAATGCAGCAGCCCAGTTTGAAAAAGATATATGCACCCCTATATTTATCACAACATTATTTACAATAGCTAAGAAATGGAAGCAACCTAAGTGTCCATCAGTAGATGAATGGATAAAGAAGATGTGGTACATATAAACAATGGAGTATTATTGAGCCATAAGAAAGCAAATCCTACTATTTGCAACAACATGGATGGAGCTAGAGGGTATTATGCTCAGTGAAATAAGCCAGGCAGAGAAAGACAAGTACCAAATGATTTCACTCACCTGTGGAGCATAAGAACAAAGAAAAAACTGAAGGAACAAAACAGCAGCAGACTCACAGAACCCAAGAACGGACTAACAGTTACCAAAGGGAAAGGAACTGGGGAGGATGGGTGGGAAGGGAGGGATAAGGGGGGAAAAGGGCTATTACAATTAGCACACGTAATGTAGTGGCCGTGGGGGTGAGGTGGGGGGATACGGGGAAGGCAGTATAACACCGAGAAGACAAGTAGTGATTCTATAATATCCTTCTACGCTGATGGACAGTGACTGCAATGGGGTATATGGTGGGGACTTGATAATAGGGGGAGTCTAGTAACCATAATGTTGCTCATATAATTGCATATTAATAATAGCAAAATAAAAAATAAAAAATAGAAAAAAAAAAAGAGGGTCTCTGGCAATATCAGAAATTACAAAAGCCAATGGGCTGGCTCCAGGCTCCCTTGCCCTTGAGTCTCTGGACTGTCCCTGGGAGATGGAGGGCAGGGCAACCGATGAAACCCATCGTCCGGGTTGGGGTGCATTTCCAGCCGCTCACGGGAGACCTGCTCACTGGTGAATCCTGTCCGTGTACCAGTTTCCTCACAACGTCATCGAGTGTCATGTTAATTATGTGTAAAGCGCCAGGAAGCATGGTTGGCCACAAGGGCCACTGTGTGAGTTTGATTACATTGCTGGCTCTGTCTTTACATCCTCCCTACCTTCATCTCAGAGCTCTCTGTTCTTATTCCTTTTCTCCATCTTACCCAGACCTCACACATCAGGGCACTTCGTCTCCTCTCCCTAGACACACTCTCCTAACAGGAGTCCAGTACTGGTTCCCACTGCCCGGCGACTTCTAAGGCTTCAAATCTCCTACTGGGATGTTCAAATTTGGGGGGTCGGCAGCCTGCTTTTTTTAATGACCCCCCAACCAGAAATGGTATTTACCCTTTTTATGAAACAACTCGAAGAATGTGATAGAGCTCATGTGACCACATGACCCCCCCCCCAAAACTCAGACTAATTACTATCCACTTCTTTACAGAAAAACTTGGCCACTTGGCTTTCCTGACATGCAGTTCATCTCTGTGGTCTTCTCCCACACCATTCATGAAACGCCAAGGCTTCTCCTCATCCACAATTCTTATCCTCAGAAGACGCCGTGTGAATTTCTGAGGTCGTCACAGCCCTTCTCAGCAGGGCTCCAAGAAAGAAGTAAGTCATCCCGCCCTAGCTCTCACTTACAGGGCCACCCCTCTCCCTCCATGCCCGCGTGAAGCTACGACTCACCCACTTCCTGGAGCTCTTGGGGCTTCTTCTCAGCATGGCCTCCAGTTCTCTGCAGCTCTTCACACCACTCTCGTTGACCAAGGCCTGGAGCTCCAGCGGCATGGAGATCAGGAACTGCTCCATCACCAGCTTGTCCAGAATCTGCTCCTTGGTGTGTAGGTCTGGCCGCAGCCACAGGTGGCAGAGTTCCCAGAGCCGCCCCAGGTCGCTGACGGGGTCCGATTCCTGTGAGCTGGTAAATGCTCTGAAGCTAACGTGCCAGGTCTCAGAGTTACCATCTTGCCTTCCAGGAAGGGCTCCTGGGGCCAGTACAGACTGGGGCAGCTCTGTTTCAGGGCTGTCTCGGGGTTTCCCTTGACCCCATGAAGATGTGGGGTCCCTGGTCATATTTACTGGAGACATTTCCAAAGTGGCTCTGAGCAAGCCCTTCAAGAGACCTATCTAGTCGAGACCTATCTATCTAGTGGGATTTGCTCTGGTTTCCTCACAGCAGAGTCACTGTTCACAAGTCTGCAGGAAAAAAAAAACAAGATAGTTTAATTTCTTACCCCTCCCTTCCCTCCTTCTAAATCCCTCACCTCAACCCTAGACACCACCCCCCATTGACCTTGTACTTAATACTGTGGAAATTGATCCGTATAATTATTCTTGCAACATCCACCTTTGTAGTAAAAGTTGGTTTAAATGTCCAAATGGCCCCCTGTATGCTGAGCTCTTAATGTGGAAAGGTGGGGTCCTCATCTGTAAATTGGGATGAAATCTTTCTTCATTGTAAGTTAAATGATAGCTATGTGTGAAGCCCCTAAATTCGATTTTAGCAATAACGTCAGCTTGTATATCCTCCCATTAAAACCAGATCCCAGGCAAAACTGTTAGTCACGATTCTGCAGAAAAATACAGACTATTTACAACCTGAGCATTGCATGGGATGGTTCCCCAACACTGTTCCTTAGTGAGGCCGGGTTAGTTACTCATTCCAGGGAAGGGAGGGCACAGAAGAATCCCAAGAGAATCAGGCTCCTAAAAAGAGAGATTTTGTTGTGGTGGAAAAATATGCATCACGTAACACTCACCATCTTAACTCTTTAAAGTGTACAGTTTCGCGCTTGGAGTTCAGGGGTGCCCCCACCACCCCACGGGGAGGCCCCTTCCCACTGAGCCGGCATCCCCCCATCCTCCGTCCGTCCCAGCCCCCACCCTTGGCCGTCCACTGATCTCCATCCAGCCCTGCGGATTACAAGCACTTAATCTCATCCTAGAAAATGGATTTAAAATACAAAGCTCTTTGAAATTTTCAGGAAGATTTAAGACTGAAAAGCTTTTAGGAGGTCCTAGCTTCCAAAGGATCAGAGGCACCTTAGGGAGATCTCTGGCTGTCAGCTTTACTCCAAGTACAGCAGCTGCGAAAAAAATGCCACCCTGCCGCCCTGCTCGGCTGGGGAGTCAGTCAGCCTGAAAGTCTGGAGTGAGGAGAGAGAATTGGATGGGGGCGGGGGGTGCTAGGCAAGGTCCCCGGAGGCTGGACAGGCCCAGGAGCGGGCATTCCCAGAGCTTCCTGCGTCTGGGAGGTGGAAAAGCTCGTGGAAGAATATGTGGAAAAGCCTGGGCGTGTGAGAAGAGAGCCCCAGAGTCTGGGGATTAAACGTGGGAAACTGGGAGAAGGAGGGATTCGGTTAGCAATTTTTAATCACTTTGGGTTCCTTTCACACTGAAGCTAAAGCCGCGGAGCCTCAGAAGCAAAGTAAAAGCAGGCACACGGTTCAGTGTCCGATCCTGGAGTACCCAGCACAGGCCCTGCATGCAGAAGTGCGGGCCTGGCCGTGACCCTGCTCACCCAGGGTGGTACCGGGTCCCTCATTTAGGATTTGATTTTTACCCTGTTGGATAGCAAAAAAACAGTGTTACTTTTTAGGTAATAGTATGATGTGGTTAGAAATCTCAGGAAACCCACACTTCATACAGAAGAATTCAAAGGTAGCATATTTGCCTAAAATCTGTAACCATCTAAAATGGAATAATTTTTCATATTTCAGATTGCTTGGGGAAGCTTGCTTCAGGGCAGAGTTGTTTCAATGCCATGCTTTTAGCTTTTATCAGCTGTGGTGTCCTGACCAAACCCATCAGCTCTCAGGGGGCGATAAGCCTCTGTAATATGGGACAATAAAACCTACCTCTCCAATTGTTCGAGAAGAAAGTAAGAGGACACTGGTGACATTCCTGGCACATTGTTGTCTGTTTGTAAGGATTGATCCTTAGAGCTGCGGCCCACCAGGGGCATCTTTGCTCCCACTCCCCCTGCCCCTCAGGACATTTGGCAATGTCTGGACACATTTCTGGTAGTCAGAGCCCCAGGCGTGGGGGAGGTGGGGAGGATGCCCACAAACCTCCTGCCATGCACAGGACAGTGCCCACCCCCAAAACACAATAAAACATTGCCTGGCCAAAAAACGTCAATAGTGCCAAGACTGAGAAACCCTAGTGTAAAATACACAAAATTTTAAAAGAAATAATAAAAGATGAATCACACAAAAAAGAAAAAAGTACATATAAGCCACTAGTGTGTTGACATTATTCCGATTTCACAGATGAGTTCAACAATGACTTGAAGTCACTGATGTGGTACCAGGGAAAGCTGTGGCTCTCACAGGGTCTCGGAGCGAATACTTGGTGAACATAAGCCCAGATCTTCCTGAAACCAATCTATCTCATCCATCCTAATTTTCAAGCCCACATGTTGGACATTCCCACCAGTAACTTACCTCCTGTCCTGGGACTGGCTCTCTGAGCCTTGGGCTGAAACATCTCTATTTATGCAGGAGCTGGAGAAACCCTACCCTTCCTGTAACCTCATCAGCCCCATGATTGGTTTAGGGGCAGGAAATGCACCATTTTAGGTGATTCTCATGGATTTCCACTGAACTCCACCAAGAGAACAAGTAATGTGTTGAACAAATCGACACTGGACACCATGTGGGTTTTCCTGGTCTAGGGAGTTATTTATCATTATCATATGTCCAAAGCATTCAAAGAAATTGGGGGGTACATATCCACAACTGTGGAACAATTTGGGTCACCTACTCTTTTATTTTAATGTAAATGAATTTATTTAATAAAAACGCTTGCTTAATAAAAATGATTTATTTAAAATAAGCTGACAAGGCAAAGTGTGAGAAGAACATATATCTAGGTAGGCATTTAGAAAACCAGAGGTTGTACACAAGCAGAGAAAAAGAATCATGTCGTATCAATTTAGCAAGCCATATTTTTCCAAAAGGCTAAAGGCACCGATATCTTAACAAGGGGAAAAGAACTTTAGCTCTTGTCCCCCTGAAGTAGATCTTATAAATCCTGAAGATTTATCATGGTGGGTTTGAGGGTTGACGTGAATCATTGAATCAATGTTCAGTTTCCAGTGTGGGTTGGGTCTAACGGTATTACAATTTGGGGTGTTCTGTGGTGTCAATCAAATCATAACAAATCCATTCAAGCAGTGACCTATTTGTTTCAGGTCCAGAGTAAACTTTTTTGCTTAATATCTCAGCTGAACTGGAGGGCTGTCGGCATTAGACTTAGATCCACGGGGGTGGAGGGGAGTCCCCTGGCTCTGCGGACCTCAGACCCCTGAGCAGCAGGGTGGGATATTTGCCATCTCGCGGAAGGGGTTTTAAAGAGTAAACGACTGTCAGGAAAGCGCCTGAGTCAAGGCTGTTTTGTCCTAAAATAGTGATGATTATTTTCTGACGATTTTTCAATATTTTTCCCTCTTTATAACTGAGTTTCTGACAAGTTGGAGTGAATGATGGTGAAGCCGCAACTTAACTGGAATCTGCCTGAAGCCCCTGTCTACCCTCCTGGCGTGTCCAAATCCTCCACCCCGGAAATTCATCTCATTCTTGTTTCTAGCCTCCAAGCCATTTTTCAGACTTTACAGCAGGTTTAGGTTCACAGCACAACTGCTTTCATTATTTTGATTTGAGATCTGCTATAAACACTCAACTGAACTAAAAATCTCTCACTTAGGTGGGTCTAAGAAACTGAGCTGCTGTTTTGCATCAACATAAACCATTCACACGCCCTCGGATTAATGATTAGATTTGGAAGGCATCCATGGTTTGCCCAGACCATTATTTTAATTGTAGGACTGGATGCCTGCCTATATTTCATTATTTCCATTAAATGGAGATACGGGTCTGTTTGCTTTTCTTTCTCACCCAGAATGTCTTGTCTCTTTGCTCGGAACATCCAAATAAGGTCTATCATTTAATTAATCGTATGCTGGCATGATCACCCTCCTGGTTTTGCTCATTTTATTAGGGTTATGGTGGATGTAATCGTTAGGGGAAAACTCAGTGCAGGGCTCACAGGATCTCTGCCCGAACTCTGCAACTTCTATGTGAGTCTAGAATTATTTCAAAATTAAGATTTTAAATGGAACAGAGAGGACATGTCATCTCCCCTGAGAAGTGGGCTTTGGAAGAATGACCAAACCAGAAGCCATCAATGTGCATCATTGATGCTCTTCTTCAAAAAATGGTTATTTTTAAAATATTTTATTTCTATTGAGGTATAATTGACAAAATCGTATATATCTCAATTATGCATGAAAGTATTACCACAATCAGGTCAATCAACACATCCATCAGCTTTCATAATTACCTTTTTCTTGGGGGGGGGGGGCGCGGTTAGAACATGTTCAGCTACTCTCTTAGCAAACTTCAAGTCTACAATACAGTGTTGTTAACTACATGCTGAGCATTAGGTCCCAGAACTTACCGTCTTATAACTGGAAGTTTGTGCCCTTGAACCAGCATTTCCCCATTTCTCCCCAGCCCCAGGTGGCCACCACTCAGCTCTTCTCTGAGTTCAGCTTTTTCTTCTTGATTCTGCATACAAGTGACACCATACAGTGTTTGTGTTTCTCTGCCTGCCTTAGCACAGTGCCCTCCAGGTCCACCCCTTTGTGCACCCAAATGTTGCAGGATTTCCTTCTTTTTTTTTTGCGTATTTATTTTTATTTTTATTATTTTTTTAATATAATTTATTTTATTATCATTAATCTACAATTACATGTGCAATATTATGGTTATTGAACTACCCCTTCATCAGGTCCCCCCCGCCAAACCCATTACAGTCACTGTCCATCAGCGTAGTGAGATGCTATAGAATCACTACTTGTCTTCTCTGAGTTGTACAGCCTGCCCCCACGCCCCCCCCAACATTACGTCTGCTAATCATAATGCCCCTTTTTCCCTCTTAACCCTCCCTTCCCACCCATTTTCTCCAGTCCCTTTCCCTTTGGTAACTATTAGTCCGTTCTTGGGTTCTGTGAGTCTGCTGCTGTTTTGTTCCTGCAGTATTTTTTCTTTGTTCTTATACTCCACATATGAGTGAAATCATTTGATACTTGTCTTTTTCGACTTGGCTTATTTCACTGAGCATAATACCTTCTAGCTCCATCCATGTTGTTGCAAATGGTAGGATTTGTTTTCTTCTTATGGCTGAATAATATTCCATTGTGTATATGTACCACATCTTCTTTATCCATTCATCTACTGATGGACACTTAGGTTGCTTCCATTTCTTGGCTATTGTAAATAGTGCTGCAATAAACATAGGGGTGCATCTGTCCTTTTCAAATTGGGCTGCTGCATTCTTAGGGTAAATTCCTAGGAGTGGAATTCCTGGGTCAAATGGTATTTCTATTTTGAGTTTTTTGAGGAACCTCCATACTGCTTTCCACAATGGTTGAACTAATTTGCATTCCCACCAGCAGTGTAGGAGGGTTCCTTTTCTCCACATCCTCGCCAACATTTGTTGTTGTTTGTGTTTTGGATGTTGGCCATCCTCACTGGTGTGAGGTGATATCTCATTGTGGTTTTAATCTGCATTTCTCTGATGATTAGTGATGTGGAGCATCTTTTCATGTGCCTGTTGGCCATCTGAATTTCTTCTTTAGAGAAGTGTCTATTTATGTCCTCTGCCCATTTCTTAATTGGATTATTGGCTTCTTGTTTGTCAAGGTGCATGAATTCTTTATATATTTTGGATGTCAACCCCTTATCAGATACATCATTTATGAATATATTCTCCCATACTGTAGGATGTCTTTTTGTTCTACTGATGGTGTCCTTTGCTGTACAGAAGCTTTTCAGCTTGATATAGTCCCACTTGTTCATTTTTGCTTTTGTTTCCCTTGCCCGGGGAGATATGTTCATGAAGAAGTTGCTTATGTTTATGTCCAAGAGATTTTTGCCTATGTTTTTTTCTAAGAGTTTTATGGTTTCATGACTTACATTCAAGTCTTTGATCCACCTTGAGTTTACCTTTGTGTATGGGGCTAGACAGAAGTCCAGTTTCATTCTCTTACATGTAGCTGTCCAGTTTTTCCAACACCAGCTGCTGAAGAGGCTGTCATCTCCCCATTGTATATCCAAGGCTCCTTTACCAAATATTAATTGACTGTATATGTTTGGGTTAATGTTTGGATTTTCTATTCTGTTCCACTGGTCTGTGGGTCTGTTTTTGTGCCAATACCAAATTGTCTTGATTACTGTGGCTTTGTAGTAGAGCTTGAAG
>JAVSCE010002621.1:0-117129 GCA_032199065.1 Smutsia gigantea
AGTGAGTAGTGTGTTGAAGTCTCCTAAAATGAATGCATTGCTGTCTATTACCTCCTTTAATTGTTAGTATTTGTTTCACATATGCTGGCACTCCTGTGTTGGGTGCATATATATTTATAATGGTTATATCTTCTTGTTGGACTGACCCCTTTATCATTATATAATGTCCTTCTTTATCTCTTGCTACTTTCTTCGTTTTGAAGTCTATTTTGTCCAATACAAGTACTGCAACACCTGCTTTTTTCTCTTTGTTGTTTGCATGAAATATCTTTTTCCGTCCCTTCACCTTTAGACTGTGTATATATTTGGGTTTGAGGTGACTCTCCTGTAAACAGCATATAGATGGGTCTTGCTTTTTTATCCATTATATTATTCTGTGTGTTTTGATTGGTGCATTCAGTCCATTTACATTTAGGGTGATTATTGATAGATATGTACTTATTGCCATTGCTGGCTTTAGAATAGTGGTCAACAAAGGTTCAAGTGTAGCGTCTTTACTATCTAACAGTCTAACTTAACTCTCTTGTTAAGCTATTGTAAACACAGTCTTATGGTTCTTTATTTCTCTCTCTTCTTCTTATTCCTCCTCCGTTCTTTATATACTAGGTTTTTTATTCTGTACTCTTTACATTTCCTTTGACTCTTTTTGTGGATTGTTGAGTTTAATTTTTGCCTTTAGTTAGTATTTAGATGGTCTGCTTTCTTTGCTATGGTTTTACTTTCCCTGGTGACATCTTTTTAGCTTTAGACGTGCTTCCATCTACAGCAGTCCCTTTAAGATATCCTGTAGAGGTGGTTTGTGGGAGGCAAATTCCCTCAGCTTTTGCTTGTCTGGGAATTGTTTAATCCCTCCCTCAAATTTAAGTGATAATCGTGCTGGATACAGTATTCTTGGTTCTAGCCCCTTCTGTTTTATTACATTAAATATATCATGCCTTTCTCTTCTGGACTGTAAGGTTTCTGTTGAGAAATCTGATGATAGTTTGATGAATTTTCCTTTGTAGGTGATCTTTTTTCTCTCTCTAGCTGTCTTTAATACTCTGTCCTTATCTTTGATCTTTGCCATTTTAATTATTATGTGTCTTGGTGTTTTCTTCCTTGGGTCCCTTGTGTTGGGAGATCTGTGGGCTTCCCTGGTCTGAGAAACTCTTTCCTTCCCCAGGTTCAGGAAGTTTTCAGCAATTATTTCTTCAAAGACACTTTCTATCCCTTTTTCTCTCTCTTCTTTTTATGGTACTCCTATAATGCAAATATTGTTCCATTTCGATTGGTCTCACAATTCTCTTAGTATTCGTTAATTCTTAGAGATCCTTTTATCTCTCTCTGCCTCAGGTGCTCCGTATTCCTGTTCTCTGATTTCTATTCCATTAACAGTCTCTTGCATCTCGTCCAGTCTGCTGCTAAGCCCATTGATGGCTTCTCTCATTTCTGCATTGTCTTTCCTGACTTCCCTCACTTCCTCCCTCAGCTCTTTGTACATCCATCAACATGGTTATGACTTTTATTTTGAATTCTTTTTCAGGAAGATTGTATAAATCTATCCCATCAGGCCTCTCTATGGGGTTGTCTGGGTAATCTTTGTCTGTACCATATTCCTTTGTCTTTTCATGGTGATAGAAGTGGTCGCTGGTAGGTGCCACGTGTGTCAGCAGGGAGAACAAAGTCTCTTCCTGCTTGTTCTCCTTGCCCTTCTCTGGGGCCTGAACTGGTTTCTCGTCCACTGGGAGGAAGTCTCTAGGATAATCCACAGAGCTGCCAGTGTGCGGGGTTGCCGTCAGCCTAGCTTATAGCACTGCGGGGGTTTGAAGTCTCGCTGGGTGCCTCTGGTCCCCTTGGTGCTTTCCAGCCCTTGATTTGGGTTCTGGGGTCCTTCCCACTTAGCTGCACGCCTGCCGGAAGTAGATTCTGTGAGGATGCTGTGGGCGGAGCCACTCCTCCGCTGTTCCGCAGCAGTGGAGGCTCCCGGACCCTTTGCAGCGCTGCCCAGTGACGGTGGGGGGGGTGGGGACGAATGGGAAGCTGCTTATCACTGTGGGAAGCCTCGGGGTGGCTGCTTTGCCCAGACACCAGCCAGAGGGCCGAAAATTCCCCAAGACTCCCACCCTGCTGGGCTGAGCATGCTGGGACAATTTTGTTCCACTGTTGGGTCCTTGTCTGTTTAAGACTTTAACCAAACAACAAAAACCTAAAAAAACCAACCAACCAACCAACCAACCAAACAAACAAAAAAAAGCGCTCATTTTTCTTTGGTCCCGGGGAGCCGGCTGAGGGGATCTGCTTGTTTTCTCCATCCCGGACCCTGTACTTCTGTTTCTCTAATCTCCAATACACCCCGTGATGTGGGTCAGTGCTCCCGGCTCAGATCACCAGGGCTGGTTATTTGGCGGGCCTGTGCTTCCACTCCCTCCCCGCTCTGAATCTTTTCCTCCCGCTGGTGCACTGGGGTGGGGGGAGTGCTCTGATCCCTCCAGGACGCAGCTTTGTATCTTACCCACTTCGTGAGGCACTGAGTTCTCGCAGGTGTAGCTGTAGCCTGGCTGTTGTACTGTATCTTCTGGTCTCTTTTTTAGGAATAGTTGTATTTTCACAAATATATATGGTTTTGGGAGGAGATTTCTGCCACCTTGGTCACGCCATCTTCCCAGAATACCCACTTTTTTTATTTTTAACTCTTGAATCTAACTATTAACTTATATGGATAGAAGATTGGGATAGACATCTCATTCTAAGTAGTTAACTATTTAAGCACTATATGTTAAAAATCTTATTAAATTAAGGTTCTACATTTATCATACAGGGAAGTTTTCTTTCAAGGTCATCTATCCTTGCCATTGATTCATCTGTAAATTTTTGAATCAGTGTGATGATAGTGTTTTGATCATTGTAAATTTTAAAACACAGTTTAGTATCTCATAATGGAAGTACTGTTTTCTAAATTTTCTTATAGCTGTTTTTTCTTTAAAAATCATCTTTGGAATCATTCTGTCAAAACCAGAAATTTCCTATAGGATTTTTAAGGACTGAAATTAATAGACATCTTTATGCTAGTTAGCATTCTCCTTCAGGAACATCATCAGTCTCTTTGTAGTGCAGTTTTCTTAAAATAGTCTTCATTTGTTCCTTATAAACTATTTCTAGATTCATACTAAAATCTCCTAAGTTTATACCAAATTTTATTGGAAAGAAGGGCTTCATTTCCTATACTTTCTAGCTGGTTACTGCTAGCATGGTATGTATATATTTATATTTTATTTGGCTACTTAACTAAACTCTAAGTTCTAATAATTTTCAATTGTTTCTCAATTTTTTAGACAACCATATTTGCAAAGTAACTCTGAACAGTTAACATCTCTTGCTAACACATGAGAAACAAAGTAGTCAGGACTGATTTAATCTCTGCTTATCCCGTCTCCTGCATCCCCATTCAAATACACCTGCAAGTTTCTGCATCACTAAGATTTCCTACTTATCATAGTAGAGGCATCACATTTCCTATATTGTTCTACATATGGCACCATAAACCAAGCACAGGTGTAACTTTAGTTTTATGAACTTGATTTTGTTTTCATTTCATTCAATTTTCAATTTAACTTCATTTGATTTCATTTCAATTTGGATTTCATTCAATCACCAAATATATATTGACAACCTACTTTTTGATACAAGTTTTTTATGTTCCTAGACATAGAGGCAAATTCAGAAAAAAAGATGTTTTGATACAAATATGTTTTCCTTCATTACATAAAGATTAAGTGTTTCCTTTAGCTCTCAAATAAAGGAACATAAATAGGGCAAATCATACACAAAAATTTCAAAGTAGGCTAAACTTATTTTCAGTATTCCTATGCTTTTTTCTATTGCTCTTTATTAATTCCCATTCCCTCTTGAAAAAAAAACACCTTACTGCTTTTTTATCTATTCCTCTAAATTCCTAAAATAAAATAAAAATGAAATTTATACCATAGCAAAAACTCATTTTTAACAATATACTAATACATTCTGAAAACATTTTATGACTTATTCAAAGAATCTCAAGCATTAAAGAAGACTGGGAGGGGAAGAATTTCTTCAATCAGCCTCAAATTCATGTGTACCTAAAAGTAGTTTTAAAGACAACTGCCTAAGTTTAAGAAATTAGTAATCAGTTTCTCACGCTGAGATATGTGATATTAATTACAGGAGAAACTGAGCTTCAGGTGCAGATTTTACAGGCCTAATTCATGGGTGTTAATTCATAATTTTCTAGCATTTCTGACATTGTAAGTCAATCAGTCCACCTACATGGTGAGTTCTCAGGCACTGTTTTCCCTAAGCTCTCCTCTCCCACGAGTCCTCACATTCACAGATACACAAGAAAAAAAAATCTAGTGTCATTGTGTCCCCTCCCCTATGCTGTGCATCAATCATTTCTTCAAACTCTGTAATCATGTTTATTTATAATTTAGCCCTTCTGATAGTAAAGTAGTGCAAATAAGACATTTATATTAACAACTTACTATGACTATAACCAGAACAGCAATTATACTTTTTTTTTTTAAGAGGTGGGGACCACCTTTCCAGGTGGGGCACACTTTGTGCAGTCTGCAGCACTAGGCCATGCCTTTTTTTTTAATTGTATCATTAATATGCAATCACATGAGCAACACTGAGGTTACTAGATTCGCCCCATTATCCAGTCCCCATCACATACCCCATTACGATCACTGTCCATCAGCATAGTAAGATGCTATAGAGTAACTACTTGTCTTCTCTGTGCTATACTGCCTTCCCCATGTCCCCCACCTACGTTATGTGTGCTAATCATAATACCCCTTAATCCCCTTATCCCTCCCTTCCCACCCATCCTCCCCAGTCCCTTTCCCTTTGGTAACTGTTAGTCCATTCTTGGGTTCTGTGAGTCCGCTGCTATTTTGTTCCTTCAGTTTTTCCTTTATTCTTATACTCCACAGATGAGTGAAATCATTTGGTACTTGTCTTTCTCTGCCTGGCTTATTTCGCTGAGCATAATACCCTCCAGCTCCATCCATGTTGTTGCAAATGGTAGGGTTTGTTTTCTCCTTATGGCTGAATATTCCATTGTGTATATGTACCACTTCTTCTTTATCCATTTATCTACTGATGGACACTTAGGTTGCTTCCATTTCTTGGCTATTGTAAATAGTGCTGCAATAAACATAAGGGTGCATATGTCTTTTTGAATCTGAAAACTTGTTTTCTTCGGGTAAATTCCTAGGAGTGAAATTCCTGGATCAAATGGTATGTTTCCATTTTTAGTTTTTTGAGAAACCTCCATACTGCTTTCAACAATGGTTGAACTAATTTACATTCCCAGCAGCAGTGTAGGAGGGTTCCCCTTTCTCTGCATCCTCATCAGCATTTGTTCTTCCTGGTCTTTCGATGTTGGCCATCCTCACTGGTGTGAGGTGATATCTCATTGCGGTTTTAATTGAGCAATTATACTTTTAAATACAAATCATATTAACTCTATTATAAACATCATTGGCTCAGAAATACAAACTCTTTTCACATTATGTTCTATCTTCAGTCTATTTCTCATATAGTTAGAAATTCTAGTTACAAGTTTAAAAACTAAGAATGAATATTGATTTTCAAAGTAGCCAGTGGTAATCTCAACAAGATGTAGGAAGAGTCTTATTTTTTTAAATATAAAAGAATTAGTGGTAAAAGTACTGAATTGTTGCATAGGGCACTTAATTTTTTAGTTCTAACATATTCAAATTCAAGGGAGGAGAGTGGCAAACATTGCTTACATTCATTTGTTAATAAAACCATACTTGTGATTTAGTGGTAGGAAAACTGCAATGGCTTCAACTTCATATATTGACATCAAGCAATATATGAACCCTAAGAGAATGGACCATACAATTCAAGGGTACAGGTTCTTAATCTTTAAATTCTCAAGTAACAGAACACAGGGTATCATATCCATGGGGAGAAAAACTATCAGTAGGGTTTAACAAAGGATAAGGATAACTGCATTCTAATGTTAGCTTTAGGCTTTTGGCCTTGGTTTTACATGTAAAATAATGAGATTACGTTAAATTAGCCTCAAATTTTTAATTCTCAAATCATTTACAAATCAACATGATGAAAGAAATAATGCGGAATAAAACAGTTCTACTAATTTTATTAATTATGTAAGTTCCAACTATTTAGAGCACCAAATAATGTACAAGAAAAACTACTAATTCAAAGAATCAGATTTTTACATCTTTTACATCTTGTTTATCTATATAATACATTCTCTTCAACATGGCAAATGTTCTCATATGATAAGACATTGACTAAGGGCTTTATAAAACTTTACTATGTGTAGTATTTTAAATGTGAGGAAAAGCTCAACTGAGTCACTATCTCAATTACAAATGTATTTATTAGTTTCACAATTTGAAAGGATTTTGTGGTTTAAGATAGTACAAATCAAGACATACTTAAATATTTGCTGCCATCTGGTGGCTAATATTAGCTTATGAAATTTTTTCATTAGCTATTTATATTTTGGTTTTAGGACTATTACCCACCTTGTGCCTAGTAATTCAATAGGTTTTATTTTTATTTATATTTTTTAATAACTTATTTTGGTATCATGATTCTACAATTACATGTGCAATATTATGGTTATTAAACTACCCTTTCATCAGGTCCCCCCAAACAACCTCATTACAATCACTGTCCATCAGCGTAATGAGATGCTATAGAATCACTACTTGTCTTTGAGTTGTACAGCCCTCCCCATGCAGACTCAACATTACATCTGCTAATCGTAATGTCCCTTTTTCCCTCTTACCCCTCCCTTACCACACATCTTCCCCAGTGCCTTTCCCTTTGGTAACTGTTAGTCCATTCTGGGGTTCTGTGAGTCAGCTGCTGCTTTGTTCCTTCAGCTTTTTTTTTGGACTTACACCCCACATATGAGTGAAATCATTTGATACTTGCCTTTTTCGGCTTGGCTTATTTCACTGAGCATAATAACCTCTAGCTCCATCACGTTGTTGCAAATGGTAGGATTTGTTTTCTTCTTATGGCTGAATAATATTCCATTGTGTGTATGTACCCCATCTTCTTTATCCATTCATCTACTGATGGACACTTAGGTTGCGTCCATTTCTTGGCTATTGTAAATAGTGCTGTGATAAATATAGGGGTGCATAAGTCTTTTCTCCAACTGGGCGGCAGCAGTCTTAGGGTAAATTCCTAGGAGTGAGATGCCAGGGTCAAATGGTATTTTTATTTTGAGTTTTTTGAGGAACCTCCATACTGCTTTGCACAATGGTTCAACTAATTTACATTCCCACCAGCAGTGTAGGAGGGTTCCCTTTTCTCCACATCCTCGCCAACATTTGTTGTTGTTTGTGTTTTGGATGTTGGCCATCCTCACTGGTGTGAGGTGGTATCTCATTGTGGTTTTAATCTGCATTTCTCTGATGATTAGCAATCTGGAGCATCTTTTCATGTGCCTGTTGGCCATCTGAGTTTCTTCTTTGGAGAAGTGTCTATTGATGTCCACTGCCCATTTCTTAATTGGATTATTTACTTTGTTTGTTGAGGTGTGTGAGTTCTTTATATATTTTGGACGTCAACCCCTTATTGGATACGTCATTTATGAATATATTCTCCCATACTATAGGATGTCTTTTTGTTCTACTGATGATGTCCTTCGCTGTACAGAAGCTTTTCAGCTTGATATACTTCCACTTGTTCATTTTTGCTTTTCTTGCCCTTGCCTGGGGAGATACGTTCATAAAGAAGTTGCTCATGTTTATGTCCAAGAAATTTTTGCCTATGTTTTTTTCTAAGAGTTTTATGGTTTCATGACTTATATTCAGGTCTTTGATCCATTTTGAGTTGATTTTTGTGTATGGGATTAGACAGTAGTCCAGTTTCATTCTCTTACCCGTAGCTGTCCGGTTTTTCCAACACCAGCTGCTGAAGAGGCTGTCATCTCCCCATTGTATATCCAAGGCTCCTTTATCAAATATTCATTGACTGTATATATTTGGGTTAATGTTTGGATTTTCTATTCTATTCCACTGGTCTGTGGGTCGGTTTTTGTGCCAATACAAAATTGTCTTGATTACTGTGGCTTTGTAGTAGAGTTTGAAGTCAGGGACCCTAATTCCCCGTTTTATTCCTCCTTCTCAGGATTACTTTGGCTATTCGGGGTCTTTTGTGGTTCCATATGAATTTTATAATTATTTGTTCCAGTTCATTGAAGAAAAGCTGTTGGTAGTTTGATAGGGATTGCATTGAATCTGTATATTGCTTTAGGTAGTATAGCCATTTTGACAATATTTATTCTTCCTAGCCAAGAGCATGGGATGCATTTCCATTTGATAGTGTCCTCTTTAATTTCTCTTGGGAGTGTCTTATAGTTTTCAGAGCATAGGTCTTTCACTTCCTTCATTAGGTTTATTCCTAGGTATTTTATTCTTTTTGATGCAATTGTGGATGGAATTGTTTTTCTGATTTCTCTGTTAGTTCATCGTTAGTGTATAGGAAAGCAACAGATTTCTGTGTGTTAATTTTGTATCCTGCAACTTTGCTAAATTCAGATATTAGTTCTAGTAGTTTTGGAATGGGTCTTTAGGGTTTTTTATGTACAGTATCATGTCATCTGCAAATAGTGACAATTTGACTTCTCCTTTACCAATCTGGATGCCTTGTATGTCTTTGTTTTGTCTGATTGCTGTGGCTAGGACTCCAGTACTATGTTGAATAACAGTGGACAGAGTAGGCATCCCTGTCTGTTCCCGATCTTAGATGAAAAGCTTTCAGCCTCTCGCTGTTAAGTATGATGTTAGCTGTGGGTTTGTCATATATAGCCTTTATGATGTTGAGGTACTTGCCGTCTATACCCATTTTGTTGAGAGTTTTAATCATGAATGGATGCTGAATTTTGTCAAATGCTTTTCAGCATCTATGGAGATGATCATGTGGTTTTTGTTCTTCTTTTTGTTGATGTGGTGGATGATGTTGATGGATTTTCGAATGTTGTACCATCCTTGCATCCCTGGGATGAATCCCACTTGATCATGGTGTATAATCCTCTTGATGTATTTTTGAATTCGGTTTGCTAATATTTTGTTGAGAATTGTTACATCTACGTTCATCAAGGATATTGGTCTGTAATTTTCTTTTTTGGTGAGGTCTTTGCCCGGTTTTGGTATTAGAGTGATGCTGGCTTCATAAAATGAGTTTGGAAGTATTCCCTCCTCTTCTATTTTTGCGAAATCTTTAAGGAGAATGGGTGTTATTTCTTCTCTATATGTCTGGTAGAATTCAGCGGTGAATCCATCTGGTCCGAGGGTTTTGTTCTTGGGTATTTTTTGATTACCGATTCAATTTCATTACTGGTGATGGGTCTCTTTAGTTTTTTTGTTTCTTGCTTGTTCAGTCTTCAAAGATTGTATTTTTCTAAGAAGTTATGCATTTCTTCTATGTTTTCTAGCTTGTTAGCATATAGATTCTTATAATATTCTCCTATAACTCTTTGTATTTCTGTGGGGTCCGTCATTATTTTTCCTTTCTCATTTCTGATTCTGTTTATGTGTGTACATTCTCTTTTTCTCTTAATGAGTCTGGCTAGCAGTTTATCTATTTTGTTTATTTTTTCAAAGAACCAGCTCTTGGTTTCATTGATTTTTTTCTATTGTTTTATTCTTCTCAATTTTATTTATTTCTTCTCTGATCTTCATTATGTCTCTCCTTCTGGTGACTTTGGGCCTCATTTGTTCTTCTTTTTCCATATTCAGTAATTGTGTCTTTAGACTATTCATTTGGGAATGTTCTTCCTTCTTTAAATAGGCCTGGAATGCAATATACATTCCTCTTAGAACTGCCTTTGCTGCATCCCACAGAAGTTGTGGCTTTGTGTTGTTGTCATTTGTCTCTATATATTCTTCGATTTCTGTTTTGATTTGGTCGTTAACCCACTGATTAATTAGGAGAATGTTGTTAAGTCTCCATGTATTTGTGAGCCTTTTTGGTTTCTTTCTAAAATTTATTTCCAGTTTTATACCTTTGTAATCTGAGAAGTTGGTTGGTAGGATTTCAATATTTTTGAATTTACTGAGGTTCTTTTTGTGGCCTAGTATGAGGTCTATTCTGGAAAATGTTCCATATGCACTTGAGAAGAATGTGTATCCTGCTGCTCTTGGGTGCAGAGTTCTGTAGATGTCTGTTAGGTCCATCTGTTCTAGTGCATTGTTCAGTGCTTCTGTGTATTTACTTATTTTCTGTCTGGTTGATCTGTCCTTTGGAGTGAGTGGTGTGTTGAAGTCTCCTAAAATGAATTCATTGCTGTCTTTTTCCTCCTTTAATTCTGTTAGTATTTGTTTCACATATGCTGGCGCTCCTGTGTTGGGTGCATATATATTTATAATGGTTATATCTTCTTGTTGGACTGACCGCTTTATCATTATATAATGTCCTTCTTTATCTCTTGCTAGTTTATTCGTTTTGAAGTCTATTTTGTCTGATACAAGTACTGCAATGCCTGCTTTTTTCTCTTTGTTGTTTGCATGAAATATAATTTTCCATCCCTTCACTTTTAGTCTGTGTATATCTTTGGGTTTGAGGTGAGTCTCTTGTAAGCAGCATATAGATGGGTCTTGCTCCTTTAGCCATTCTGTTACTCTGTGTGTTTTGATTGGTGCATTCAGTCCATTTACATTTAGGGTGATTATTTATAGATATGTACTTATTGCCATTGCTGGCTTTAGATTCGTGGTTACCAAAGGTTCAAGGGTTGCTTCTTTACTATCTAAGAATCTAACTTAACTTTCTTGTTAAGTTATTGTAAACACCGTCTTATGTTTCTTTATTTCTCTCCCTTCTTATTCTTCCTCCACCATTCTTTCTATACTAGGTGTTTTATTTTTTGCCTTTAGTTAGTATTTGGATGGTCTGCTTTCGCTGCTATGATTTTATTTTCTCTGGTTACATTTTTTAGCCTTAGGGGTGCTTCCCTCTAGAGCAGTCTGTTTAAGATATCCTGTAGTGGTGGTTTATGAGAGGCAAACTCTCTCAACTTTCGTTTGTCTGGAAATTGTTTCATCCCTCCGTCATATTTAAATGATAATCGTGCTGGATACAATATTCTTGGTTCGAGGCCCTTCTGTTTCATTACGTTAAATATATCATGCCATTCTATTCTGGCCTGTAAGGTTTCTGTTGAGAAGTCTGATGATAGTCTGATGGGTTTTCCTTTGTACGTGATCTTTTTTCTCTCTCTACCTGCCTTTAATACTCTCTCTTTATCTTTGATCTTTGCCATCTTAATTATTATGTGTCTTGGTGTTGTCTTCCTTGGGTACCTTGTGTTGCGTGATCTGTGGGCTTCCGTGGACTGCGAGACTATTTCCTTCCCCAGTGTGGGAAAGTTTTCAGCAATTATTTCTTCAAGGACACTTTCTATCCCTTTTTCTCTCTTTTCTTCTTCTGGTACTCCTATAATGCAAATATTTTTCCATTTGGATTTGTCACACAATATTAAGTTCTCTTAATATTCTTTCATTCCTAGAGATCCTTTTATCTTTCTCTGCCTCAGCTTCTCTGTATTCCTGTTCTCTGATTTCTATTTCATTAACAGTCTCTTGCATCTCGTCCAGTCTGCTGTTAAGCCCATCGATCCCTTGTCTGATTTCTGCATTGTCTTTCCTCACTTCCTCCCTCAGCTCTTGCACATTTCTCTGTAGATCCATCAGCATGGTTATGACTTTTATTCTGAATTCTTTTTCAGGAAGACTGTGCATTTCCATCCCTTCAGGCTCCCTCTCTGGGTTGTCTGGTTGATCTTAGTCTGTACCATATTCCTCTGTCCTTTCATGGCTATAGAAGTAGTGGCTGGTAGTTGCCTTGTATGTCAGCTGGGCTCTTTAAGACCGCCTCGCTGGGTGCCGTGTCCTCTCTGGTGTAGCTGCACGCTGTGCGCTTTCCTGTGTATTCTGGTCTCTCTTTAGGAATAGTTGTATTTGCTGTATTTTCATAGATATATGTAGTTTTGGAAGGAGATTTCTGCCGCCCTGCTCACGCCGCCATCATCCCAGAAGCAATAGGTTTTATTTTAAGGAAATTTTCCATTACCTCTCTATACTGGAGTATTATGGGTATAAATCTGGAAAGAACTGCATAAGACATCTAGTCTGACACCATGATAAATGCATGAGTAATTTGTACAACAGGCAGTCACTTTATTGCATGGATCTATTTTATATACAGATATCCAGAACTATGAAAAAATTCTTCCTTATAATGATGATTTTTGTAAGTTTTATAACAAAACTCTCTCCATCACTTTTCTGTTTTATGCACTAGAATTGTATTGTTCTCTATGACCCTTTTTGTGGAACAATACTTTACATGTAAGGACATATTCTTGGCCCATAGAAATTTTACAAAACAAGGAGATCAGAAAGCCTGTTGTTTAAACACTTAGGTAGGGGCTTTAATCAAGTATTATCTTCTTTATATACTACTACACCTCAATATTTTCAAAGTCAGACTTAACTTTGATAAACATTTTATGTTTCTCATAGAAATGTCCAAGGCAACCTCAGTTATAGAACTTCTGTAAGTGAAAAGGGTCATTTATCAATACACTCTCCTCTATGTCATCTGTGGAAAGATAAAGAAGTCTATACCTATTTATCACATATTTGTCTCCCACACATGATGAAGTAATCAAATTATCTTTTAGGGTTTAGATTTCATCTAAGATCTGCTACACGCTACCCGACTTCTGGTGAGTCATTTAACTTCAGTAATTTTATTTTCCCATACATCCTTACTTCAATCTGTACAGGAGAAAGATAATTAATATTCATAATGGCATCTGATTCTAAGAAGATGTAGTGAGAAAACTGGATTGCCAACTTGCCTGAAAGGAAAAGCAACTTGCTACAACTCACCCATTGCTTTCAGTATGATAAAAAAAAACAACAGAACAAAACTCCCTTTATTTTACAAATAGCCAAGTCAAAAAGCACTAATGAAAATCATGGATACCTTACATCAAGTCCCAAAAGCCTCTCTAAATCACAGCCACAGAAGCTGTAAGGCTATACAAGCCTATCTGTAATCTAGGGACTCAAAGTAATGTTTCATGTGTGTACACTTCTAAAAATCTTTTCCAAAACAACCTATTAAACCAGTTTTCCTCAATACGCACAAAACGAAGACTCTCCTACATTCATAATTAACAAGTCATTAGAAATGTAAAGGCTTAGTCTGAATGCACTGCCATGGAGTTTAAACTTTCATTGTAAGTGGATTAAGAACTTACAGCATCTGCTTTACAAATGGTGTTGGCTACATGTCGACACAGCATCTTTAGCCAGTTTTCTTTTGGAAGTTCCTCTGATGTCATCTGGAAGCTGAGCAGCACATTTGCCCGCTCTGTTGGCGGCCTCACCAGCAAGGCAAAAGCATTATGGCAATCTAAGGTTCCAGAGTAAGCATAAACATTGTGTTATTCTTTGTTAAAGGACAGAATCATACAAGTTAAGTTCCCTCAGAGCAACAGAATTCCAGTGAAATTACCTTCTCTACCCTTCCTGTCCTTTTAAGGACAAAGACATCACCATAGTACATTAAAACACTGGGAAGGATTATAGTAGTATTATGTAAGGAACAAAGATGATAATGACATTAAGCAGCAGTATTTTCCATGACATATAATATTTTCTGTGGTGTTTTCAAAATAGATATATCATTTCTTAGCATTTCAGAATTTGAGTTTTAAATTAAAATGGCATTATAATAATTTGATGACTCAACCTACTTAGATCTAGTTCAAAAAAATAAAATGTCCAAACATTAAAATTGTTACAAAATGTTTTCTAAAATGCTAAATCAGAACCTATTTTAAACAATAATTATAACCTCTAGTTATAAACCCCAAATATGGAGATTTAAATAAATGTACTATATAACCCTTAATACTTCCAGAATTTGACAACTGAATAAAGAAAGCAATATAAGTTGCAGTTCAAGTTTTAATTATTTCTTATTAACTCAAAACCTTCCATCATTAAAGGACAGGATAGGTAATGGAACCAGCATACACTGTAAAAACATACACCTAATATCCAAAATATAGCCACGCACATACATCTCTAGATGCCAGTTAAACAGATGATACTGTTTTTGGTAAGTTAAAAACTTTTGGCAATTTCAGGCCTTCAAAGAACTCTCCCTAACACTGCCAAAGTTGTAAGTAAAAGCTCTCCTTCATACACTTTTGTCCCATGTCACGTTTACCATAGTTACTTGCATTTATTCATGCACATCTACTATTCCTGGTCATATCTTAAATGTATTCCTAACAATGCAGGCATTGACAGAAAAGCAAGGTATAAGATGTGGAACACAGGTAAAGAGAGTGGTAATTTCTTTTGGATTCTGAAAGAATAAAAATAAGTTTTGGTGTGGGAATAGGCTAGGCTAGGGCACTATTTTTGACATGTGACCATTTAAAAGCTCTTTGTTCCTTAAGGGATAAAAATGCTCCACAGATTGATATAGCACTATCAATTGAAAAAAACTAAAAAACTCAAGTCAGTTTTGGAAATGCAGTTGGGATAGAAGTGTAAGAACAATGATTTTACTAGAACTAAGCAAATATATTGAAAGATTAATTTGCCAGTTTTTAAAAAAACAACCTAAGGGAGTGAATCAGACCTACAAAGAATATAAACTATTTCATTTACCAATAGTTTATCAAATGAGCATACATACCTTCAGTCTCTCTTATGTCCAACACCTTCTTAATTTGAGAAAGAGGCATCAGATGAATATGCTTAAGAGAAGCTGGGGGCCGGGTATTGCCATGAGGACTCCTAAAAGTGCCAATCACCTTATGTCGTTTTCTTGCTATCTGATTATAGAAAAAAAAGTCATTGTCAGTAATATGAATAAACACAATTAAAGATTAAATTCTTAATATAAAAATAAAATGGCACTAATAACATAAATCTATATGCAGCTCATATGACTATTAGTCATTCCAGATTTACTGTGACAAGAAGTAGAGTTACTATGTGACAAATTCATACATGTAATTATGTAGCAGAAATGCTCATGTTTATATGAGAAAAGCACAAAAGTCAGGAAAACAGGCCAACAGGACAGTGTCCACGCAAAAGGTCCCAGAAGTGTGAAAGAACTTAGAAATACTCTGAGAAGGAATAGGATCAAAGGATGGAAAAATCTTCTATAAAAGGCCCTGACTTCAGAAAGGTGAAAAGTTGCTCTGGAATCTTTTGTCTTGGGTTGAAAAGATAAAATGATTTCAACTTAAGAGCAGAATTCACAATTATCTCAGATCTGTGCAAGATAAAGGAGTGAATAACACACAAATGATTCTGGCTCTCATGATATTTACATACTATTGAGAAAGAGGAAGATTAAAGAAGTAACTAAATAATACACTAAACAAATAATACAAATTATCAACCAAGGTGCCATGTTAAGATTTGACTTTACCTGAACTAGGAACTCATGCAAAAGGAAGAGGTAGGTAAAGTAATGCTGGAAAAAACAGTAGCAAAATCAGAAAGACCTTGTGACTGATGATGCACTTGAGTTCTGTGAATTTTATAAGACCTTTCAATGTGTTTTTTTCATTTCCATGAAAGCCTAGTATATTTTTTGCCTTTTTCAAAGAACATCTGAGATCATAATCATCAACTGAGAGACATTAACACAAAATGATTTAGACTAAGTTACTTAATGAATTGAGTTGAATGGTCATCACAGATATGACAAAGTATGGCTAAAAAATGTGCTACCTTATGTTGGCTAATGAGAAAAGATCAAAAGACAGTATCATATTCACAATGAAGCAGAAATATGGCATGGAGCTATGTTACATATCAAATATTAATAGTTCATTTACATTAATATAGTGGAAATAACCAATACTCTTTTAAAATAATTATTTCCACTGTCATATTAGAATATACTTTAAATTAATTTGACTATAAACAATGTTAGTTCATTTTTAAAAAGGACCAAGTGTTGCCATTGATGATACAAAAGTACACTGAGATAAAAACTCAAAACACAGATAATATATAAACAGGAAAATCCATAAATCCTAAATTAGTTTAGCTTCAGTGTATATCACTTGTCATATTTAAGAGAAGTCAATTAGTTTTTAACCATTTTAAATGTTTATTTTTCCATATTATTTATTCCAAATTTGCTAAGAGTTTTGTGTCTACTTTTTTCAAACAAGCTAAAGAATAAAGTTTAGAATAATAAATCTCAAGTCCAAATTTAATGTTAGAAATAGTTGTTTCAGTTAATGTGATTCTAAGATAGGGAGGATAAGAGAGAGAAGAACAAGAAGTCATTGTATTTAGGAACGTAAAGGAAATGAGAAGCCAGGGTATCGCATAATGGTCTTGGAAGCCACAGGGAATGACCAAGTGCAGGAATTAAAGTGGCAGGTAAGTCAATGAACCAGTTATAGAAGACTTCACAGAATCTGAAGGAGACATAAAATAAAAAATTTAAAGTCAACCACAACTGTGAGGATTAAAGGGATAAACCCTAAAATGGATTAGCAAGGAAGTAAAGATAACCTAACCTATTAGACTGAATAAAGGCAGATGACCTACAAACTTCAATAGGAAAAACCTTAACAAGCTTTAAGAGAAGCAAACAAAAGTAGTGAGCAACTATGTACAGCAAAACCTCATGATGATGTAAATTCAGATAAAATATTGAAAACTGACTCCACCTAGTCCCCGTTTCAAAAGCAGAGCAGGTAAAAGGTCTTATGGAGGAGATGAGTAGTACAGAATCATCTGCTTCATGATTTTTCATGACTTTTTCAGTTCAGGGTATGGTCTATTGTGCATAGCATTTTCATTATCTTGTATTTTGTGACAATACTGATCAAACAGAAATAACATTTTTCATTAACCTCACAAAAATAAAACTGCACTTAACAAAGGTAAATTTTGGTAAGATTTTATAGCCCCCATAATTATGCATGGCTTGTTCTCTAAGATTCCCTTGTATTTTATCCTTTAAATAATAATCTATATGAAAAGAGGGTAGCACCTCAAGTAGAAAAGTGTAAAAGAAAAAGGTGTAGACTTTAAAGAAAAAAAGAAACTCATAAAATCACTTTAATGAAAGCAACAGAAAACCCAGTAACAGAAATGTCTAATGAGTCTTCTGTTAATGTCTGTTTTATCAGAACAGTTTTCTCTTCTGAGATGAAGGAAAATATATTCCTTTACATCCCACATTAGATTTTTTAGTTGTTTAAAAACACACTATTAAAAGAATAAGAGAAAAGAGTTGAAAAGGCACACAAACATAATTCAATTTGTCAGTAGGGAGAATATGCGGGAAAAACTTAGATGAGAATGAAGAATTAGTATCATTTGTACCCCGCCTGATATACTGACACTCACCCACTCTAAAACCTGGGGGCTTAAGAAGAAATCATAATTCATAATATTAAATACTCAAGTTATCTCCCTCTTCAACCAAATACTGACTTCTTTCCTGGGAAAATCTACTTAAATTTCAAAAAGAACATGCAATTATTTTGCAGATCTTGCATACATGGAAAAAAGTAGTTCCTAAAATTCTTGACCTAAGCATTTATTTGCATGGAAATAAACCAAGTTTTCACTTTGGCTTAGATTTGAAGTGATGAAAATGTATCATACTTGTTAATATTAGGCCTTCTCCTAAAAGCATTCCATTAATGATATTAAATCAACAACTGGTCTCAATCAAAAAAATGTGATTAAGTTCCACTTTACTTTAAATGTATATATTATACTTCAATGAAAGCTTGGTTTTAAACATTCAGGGAAGTCACCCAAATGAACAGTGTTATTATACTATGTTAAGTACAACTTTACCTCTAGGCAATCATTGAAGAGAAAGAGTGTTACTTGTTCTCCTCTGTCACAGGGGTGCTCACCTAGAGAAACTGTTTCAACTCGTTGCACTAAGCTTCGATGAGATGATAAAAGATTAGCCTGTATAGATTGAAAATATTAATGAAAGACATTACTTGGTAGCAAGTAATTTTCTTAAAGTTATGATTTAAAAGAAATGGTGCAAAGATTCCATTTATATGCAGAAACTAAATAACAAAAAAAAGAAAATGGATGATCATCAAAAATGAATACTCACTGGGCATCCATCTACTTCATAAACAACATCAAAAATTTGCTTTTGAGCTTCTGTTTTTCTCTTATCCTCATTAATATGGCTGAAAAATTAATAAACCTATTTTTAAAACAATATAACAACTACATTCAAAGACAACTCACATCACAAAATAAGACTTACGTGAGTCTATCTTCATTTTGATAACTGAATCAGTTAAAATATTCCCTAAAAGTATCCCACACTACATTAAAAAAATTGCACAGAAAGTGCTTAAAAAATTATATTTTACTATATACTTCTTTCAGTATTCTTTTTTTACTATACTCACTATATACTTCCCAAAATACATTAAACCTGTAAAGTTTTCAGATTAACCTAAACTCTTCACATAAATTCAGATACGGTTTTATGCAGGTCATCCCAAGTCATATGCTAATCATAATCAGTTCACTGAAACAAAAATTAAGACTATTGTTCTCATAAGAATAAGAAAGAGTAAGTACGAAAGGATACCCTTCCACCTGAAAAGCCTTCAAAATGTAAACAAGAGTTCTCAAGACACTGGAAGTCAACTCCTCTGAGACAGGAAGCAAACACAGCAAGCCAACTGTATACCATCTATATGAGACACAATCTAGAATCAGAGACAAATAAGCTGAAAGTAAAATGATGGAAATACTCCACTCACCAAAAGCAAAATACATATTCTTTTCCAGTGTATACGGAACATTCTCCAGGTTAGGCCATAAAATAAACCTCAGAAGTTCATAAAGACTGAAATAATACAAAGTATCTTCTCTAACAATAATGGAGTAAAATTAGAAATTCATGACAAAAGGAAAATCTTCGAAATTCACAAACATGTAGGAATTAACACATTCCTAAATAAACAATGGGTCAGGAAGAAATCACAAGGAAAATTAGAAAACACTGAGATAAATAAAAACAAAAACACACCATACCAAAACTTATGACTACAACTAAAGCAGGGTTGGGAACTTTATAGCTATAAATGCGTATAATTTTTTTAATGATCTCAAGTAAATAACCTAACCTTCCACTTTAAGAAACTGGGAAAAAAAGAGAAAATGAAATCTAATGCAAGAAGAAAGAAGGAAATCAAAAAAAGTAGAAAATAATAAAACAGAATACAAAAACAACAGAAGTTGACAGAATTAGTTGTTTCCTTGAAAAGATCACAAAATTAACAAGCCTTTAGCTAGGCTGACCAAGAAAAAAACTCAAATTATTAAAACCAGGAATAAAAGCAGGACATCACGATCCACCTTACCGAAATAAAAAGGATTATAAGAGAAAGATTTGAACAAACTACGTGCCAACATATTAGAGAGCTTAAACGTAATGGATAAATTTCTGGAAAGATACAAACTTCAGAAATGACTCAAAAACAAATAGAAAATCTAAAACAGATCAGTAACAACAAATTCGTTTAACAATTTTGAAACTTCTTACAATAAAAATCCCAGGCCCTAACTGCTTCACTGATGAATCCCGCCAAACACCAGAAGAATTTATACCAATTCTGCACAAATTCTTCCAAAATATAAAACAGGAAGAAACACGTCCCAGCTTATTCTATGAAACCAGTATTAACCTGATGCCAGAGTCAAAAACCTCACCTGAAAACTGTAGACCACCATCCCTCATGAATATAGACATCAAAGTAATAGCAAAGAATTCAGCAACATATAAAAAGGCTTAAACACCCTAAGTAAGTGAAATTTTATCCCAGGAATACAAGCTTGGGTTAACATAGAAAAAGCAATAATGGTAATATACCATCCCACATAACCATTTCAATGGACCCAAAAAAAAGCATTTCACAAAATCCAACGCCCTTTCATGACAAAAACATTCAACAATCTAGGAATGAGGACCTCCTAACCTATTAAAGGGAACTATAAAAATCTCACAGCTAAGACTTCTGGGAAGATGGCGGCGTGAGCAGGGCAGTGGAAATCTCCTCCCAAAACCATATATATTTGTGAAAATACAACAAATACAACTATTCCTAAAAGAGAGGCCAGAAGATACAGTACAACAGCCAGGCTACAGCTACACCTGCGAGAACTCAGGGCCTCATGAAGGGGGTAAGTTACAAAGCCGTGACCTGGGGGAACCCGAGCACTACCGCACCCCAGCTCACGGGCAGGGGAAAACAATCAGAGTGGGGATGGAGTGGAAACACAGGACAGCTAAATAACCAGCCCTGGTAATCTGCATCGGGAGCACAGACACACATCGCATGGTGTATTGGAGATTAGAGAAACAGAAAGGCAGGATCTGAGATGGAGATTGCGAGCGGGTCCCCACAGCCAGCTCCCCTGGTACAAAAGAAAAGCAGACACTTTTTTAAAATTCTTAAAGAGACAAGGGCCCAACAACGGAACAAAACTGTCCAAGTGCACTCGGCCCAGCAGGCTGGGAACTGTGAGGAATTTCGGGCCCCCTAAGCACTGTCGGATAAGGCAGCCCCGCTGAAGCCCATCATAGTGATAGGCAGCCTGCCATTTGTTACCCCCAGCCAGCACTGCAAACGGTCCAGTGGATCCGCCACAGCTGAAGAACAGCGGTAGAGTGGCCCCGCCTACAAGAACCACACAGAATCTCCTCCCGGCGGGCACACAGCTAACCGGGAAGGGCCACAGAAGCCAGAACAAGATCCGGAAGGTACGAAGGGGCAAAGAGCACACCCTGCATGACTGCAAACCCCCACAGTGCGATAGGCTAGACAGAGGAGAGCCCAACACACAGCAGTTCAGGGAATTATCCCAGAGACTGCCTCTCGGAGTGCAGGTAACCAGCACAGGCTGCAGAGAAGGGCAAGGAGAACAACAAGCAGGAAGGGACTTTGTTTTCCCAGCTGGCACACGTGGCACCTGCCTGTGAACACTTCTATTGCCATGAAAAGACAGAATGATATGGTCCAGTCAAAGATCACCCAGACAACCCCAGAGAGAGGACCTGGTGGGATAGATTTAAACAATCTTCCTGAAAAAGAATTCAGAATAAAAGTCATAACCATGCTGACGGACCTACAGAGAAATATGCAAGAGCGAAGGGAGGAAGTCAGGAGGGACATTACAGAAATGAAACAATCGATTGACAGACTTAAGAGAAGACTGGACGAGGTGCAAGAGACTGTTAATGGAATAGAAATCAGATAATAGGAGTACAGAGAAGCTGAGGCAGAGAGAAATAAAAGGATCTCTAGGAATGAAAGAATATTAAGAGAACTGTGCGACCAATACAAACAGAACAATATTCGCATTATAGAAGTACCAGAAGAAGAGAAAAACGGATAGAAAGAGTCTTTGAAGACATAATTGAGGAAAACTTCCCCAAGCTGGGAAAGGAAATAGTTTCTCACACCATGGAAGCCCACAGATCTCCCAACACGAGGGACCCAAGGAAGACAACACCAAGACACATAATACTTAAAATGGCAAAGGTCAAAGACAAGGACAGAGTATTAAAGGCACCCAGAGAGAAAAAAAAGATCACCTACAAAGGAAAACCCATCACACTGTCATCAGACTACTCAACAGAAATGTTACAGGCCAGAAAAGAATGGCATGTTATATTTAAAGCAATGAAACAGGAGGGTCTTGAACCAAGAATACGGTATCCAGCACGGTTACCTTTTAAATTTGAGGGAGGGAGTAAACAACTCCCAGACAAGGGAAAGTTGACGGAATGTGCCTCCCACAAACCACCTCTACAGGATATCTTAAGGGGACTGCTCTAGATGGAAGCGCACCTAAAGCTAAAAAGATGTCACCAGAGAAAATAAAATCATAGCAACGAAAGCAGACCATCCAAATACTAACTAAA
Source organism: Smutsia gigantea (assembly GCA_032199065.1). Classification (NCBI taxonomy): domain Eukaryota; kingdom Metazoa; phylum Chordata; class Mammalia; order Pholidota; family Manidae; genus Smutsia; species Smutsia gigantea. Next base: position 22,021 of record JAVSCE010002621.1, read on the forward strand.
TGCAAAAAATAAAATCAACTATCCACAAAAAAAGTCAAAGGAAACGCAAAACAGTACAGAATAAAACACCTAGCATATAAAGAATGGAGGAGGAAGAATAAGAAAGGATAGAAATAAAGAATCATGAGACTGTAAGGAATTATCAGACTCTCTTTATACTAGCTTAACAAGAGAGTTAACTTAGACTGTTAGATAGTAAAGAAGCTGCCCAGGAACCTTTGATACACACGAACCTAAGCCGGCAATGGCAATAAGTACATATCTATCAATAATCACCCTAAATGTAAATGGACTGAATGCACCAATCAAAAGACACAGAGTAACAGAATGGATAAAAAAGCAAGACCAACCTATATGCTACTTACAAGAGACTCACCTCAAACCCAAAGATATACACAGACTAAAAGTAAAGGGATGGAAAAAGATATTTCATGCAAACAACAGGGAGAAAAAGGCAGGTGTTGCAGTACTTGTATCAGAGAAAATAGACTTCAAAACAAACAAAGTAGCAAGAGATAAAGAAGGACATTACATAATAATAAAGGGATTTGTCCAAAAGAGGATATAACCATTATAAATATATATGAACCTAACACAGGAACGCCGACATATGGGAAACAGATACTAACAGAATTAAAGGAGGAAATAGAGAGCAATGCATTCATTTTAGGAGATGTCAACACACCACTCACTCCAAAGGACAGATCAACCAGACGGAAAATAAGTAAAGACACAGAGGCACTGAACAACACACTAGAACAGATGGACCTAACAGACATCTACAAAACTCTGCACCCAAAAGAAGCAGGATACACATTCTTTTCAAGTGCACATGGAACATTTTCCAGAATAGACCACATACTAGGCCACAAAAAGAACCTCAGTAATTTCAAAAATATTGAAATTCTACCAACTAAATACTAAGATCACAAAGGTATAAAACTAGAAATAAATTGTACAAAGAAAACAAAAAGCCTCATAAATACATGGAGGCTTAACAACATGCACCTAAATAATCAATGGATCAACCACCAATTAAAACAGAGGTCAAACAATACATGGAGACAAATGACAACAACAACACAAAGTCCCAATTTCTATGGGATGCAGCAAAGGCAGTTCTAAGAGGAAAGTATATTGCAATCCAGGCCTATTTAAAGAAGGAAGGACAATCCCAAATGAATAAACTCACAATTATTGAAATTGGAAAAAGAAAAACAAATGAGGCCCAAAGTCACCAGAAGGAGGGGAATAATAAAGATTAGAGAAGAAATAAATAAAATTGAGAAGACTAAAACAACAGAAAAAAAAAATCAATGAAACCAAGAGCTAGTGCTTTGAAAAAATAAACAAAATAGATAACCCCCTAGCCAGACTTATTAAGAGAAAAAGAGAGACTTCCGGGAAGATAGCGGTGTGAGCAGGGCGGCAGAAATCTTCTCCAAACACTATATTTATCTACGAAAATACAGCAAATACAACCACTCATAAAAAAAAGACCAGAATACACAAGAAAGCGCACAGCATGCAGCTACACCTGAGAGGACTCGGCACTCCAAGAGGCGGGTAAGATACAGAGCCGCGACCCGGCAGGACCCGAGCATATCCCCCACCCCAGCGCGCCAGCGGGAGGAGAAGATTCGGAGCTGGGAGGGAGTGGAAGAGCAGGTCCGCGAAATAACCAGCCCCGGTGGTCTGTGCCGGGAGCGCTGACACACATCACGCGGTGCATCCGTCATTGGAGAGGCAGAAGGTGCAGGTTTAGAGCCGGGAACGCGCTGGGACTGTGCAGCCAGCACCCAGGGACAAGAGAAAAGCGCGCGCCATTTGCAGCGGTCTCGGAGAGACGGGGCGCCCAGTGAGGGAGCACCATCGCCCAGGCGAGCTCAGCCCTGCAGGCTGGAAGTCCTGGGGAACTTCGGTTCCCATTGCTGGTGACAGAGAGAAGGGAGCCACGCTGGAACTTTATACAGAAAACAATAGCCTCCCATTTGTTACCAACCCGGACAAAAAGCGGCGTGGCCGTGACTGCGGATTAGTGGAGCAATAGCGACACCTACCACACACTTAGAGAATCCACTCCAGGTGGGCTTTTTTTTTGCTCGTTTGTTTTATTTCTTGCCCCCCGTTTTTTTTCCTTGTTTGTTTTATTTCTTGCTCCCCCCTTTTTTGGCTCGTTTGTTTTATTTATTGCCCCCCTTGTTTTTCCTTTTTCACCTTACTTTTCTTTCATTTCTTTCTTTCTTCTTTATCTCTTTTCTTTCTCTTCCTTCTTTTTTTTTGGCTTGCTTGGTTTTTGGTGGGTTTTTTTTAAAGAGCCCAGCTGACATATGTGGCACCTACCAGTGACTACTCCTATCAACATGACAAGACAGAAGAACATGATACAGACAAAAATCCAGACACAGGCACCCTCTGAGAAGGAACAGGAGGGATGGAAATGCAGCATCTTCCTGAAAAAGAATTCAGAATAAAAGTCATAACCATGCTGATGGATCTACAGAGAAATACGCAAGAACTAAGGGAGGAAGTGAGGGAAGTAAGGAAAGATAATGCAGAAATGAGACAAGCCATCAACGGGCTCAGCAGCAGACTGGAAGAGATGCAAGAGACTGTTAATGCAATAGAAATCAGAGAACAGGAACACAGAGCAGCTGAGCAGAGAGAGAGATAAAAGGATCTCTAGGAATGAAAGAATATTAAGAAAACTGTGTGACCAATCCAAACGGAACAATATTCGCATTATAGGAATACCAGAGGAAGAAGAGAGAGAAAAAAGGATAGAAAGTGACTTTGAAGAAATAATTGCTGAAAACGTCCCCATGCTCGGGAAGGAAATAGTCTCACAGTCCATGGAAGCCCACAGATCTCCTAACACAAGGGACCCCAGGAAGACAACACCAAGACACATAATAATTAAAATGGCAAAGATCAAAGATAAGGACAGAGTATTAAAGGCAGCTAGAAAAAGAAAAAAGATCACCTTCAAAGTAAAACCCAACAGACTAACATCAGACTTCTCAACAGAAACCTTACAGGCCAGAAGAAAATGGTATGATATAATTAATGCAATGAAACAGAAGGGCCTCAAACCAAGAATACTGTATCCAGCACGATTATCATTTAAATATGATGGCGGGATTAAACAGTGTCCAAACAAGCAAAAGCTGAGAGAATTGGCCTCCCATAAACCACCACTATAGGACATCTTAAAGGAACTGCTCTAGAGGGAAGCACCCCTAAGACAAACAAGCTGTCACCAGAGAAAATAAAATCATAGCAAAGACAGCAGACCATGCAAATACTAACTAAAGCCAAAGAATAAAACACCTAGTATATAAAGAATGGAAGAGGAAAAATAAGAAGGGAGAGAAATAAAGAAACATCAGACCATGTTTACACTAACTTAATAAGAAACTTAAGTTAGATTGTTACATTGCAAACAAGCAACCCTTGAACATTTGGTAACCACGAATCTAAAGCCAGCAATGGCATTAAGTACATATCTTTCAATAATCACCCTAAACGTAAATGGACAGAATGCACCAATCAAAAGACACAGAGTAACAGAATGGATAAAAAAGCAAGACCCATCTACATGCTGCCTACAAAACTCACCTTAAACGCAAAGATGTCCCCAGATTAAAAGGGCAGGGATGGAAAAAGATATTTCATGCAAATAACAAGGAGAAAAAAGCAGGTGTTGCAGTACTTGTATCAGACAAAATACACTTCAAAACGAAGAAAGTAGCAAGAGAAAAAGAAGGACATTACACAATGATAAAGGTGTCAATCCAACAAAAGGATATAACCATTTTAAATATATATATATATACACCCAACACAGGAGCGCCGGCATATGTGAAACAAATACTAACAGAATTAAAGGAGGAAAAAGACAGCAATGCATTCATTTTAGGAGACTTCAACACACCACTCACTCCAAAGGACAGATCAACCAGACAGAAAATAAGTAAAGACACACAGGCACTGAACAACACACTAGAACAGGTGGACCTAACAGACATCTACAGAACTCTACACCAAAAAGCAACAGGATACACATTCTTCTCAAGTGCACATGGAACATTTTCCAGAATAGACCACATAATAGGCCACAAGAAGAACCTCAGTAAAATCGAAAATATTGAAATTCTACCAACCAACTTCTCAGATCATAAAGGTATTAAACTAGAATTAAACTTTAGAAAGAAAACAAAAAAGCACACAAATACATGGAGACTTAAGAACATTCTCCTAATTAATCAATGGGTCAATGGCCAAATTAAAACAGATATCAAAGAGTATATGGAGACAAATGACAACAACAACACAAAGCCACAGCTTCTATGGGACGCAGCAAAGGCAGTTCGAAGAGGAAAGTATATTGTAATCCAGGCCTATCTAAAGAAAGAAGAACATTCTCAAATGAATACACCAAAGACACAATTACTGAAATTGGAAAAAGAAGAACAAATGAGGCCCAAAGTCACCAGAAGTAGGGACATAATAAAGATCAGAGAAGAAATAAATAAAACTGAGAAGAACAAAACAATAGAAAAAAAAATCAATGGAACCAAGAGCTGGTTCTTTGAAAAAATAAACAAAATAGATAAACCCCTAGCCTGACTCATTAAGAGAAAAAGAGAATCTACACACATAAACAGAATCAGAAATGAGAAAGGAAAAATCACGAAGGATCCCACAGAAATACAAAGAATTATAAGAGAATACTATGAGAATATATATGCTAACAAGCTGGAAAACGTAGAAGGTATGGACAACTTTTTAGCAAAATACAACCTTCCAAAACTGACCAAACAAGAAACAGAAAAACTAAACAGACCTATTACCAGCTATGAAATTGAAGCGGTAATCAAAAAAACTATCCAAAAACAAAACCCCCGGACCAGATGGATTCACCTCTGAATTCTACCAGACATACAGAGAAGAAATAACACCCATTCTCCTTAAAGTTTTCCAAAAAACAGAAGAAGAGGGAACACTCCAAACTCATTCTATGAAGCCAGCATCACTCTAATACCAAAACCGGGGCAAAGCCCTCACCAAAAAAGAAAATTACAGACCAATATCCCTGATGAACAAAGATGCAAATTATTCAACAAAATATTAGCAAACCGAATTCAAAAATACATCAAGAAGATCATACACCATGATCAAGCGGGATTCATCCTAGGGATGCAAGGATGGTACAACGTTCGAAAATCCATCAACATCATCCACCGCATCAACAAGAAGAATAACAAAAACCACAGGATCATCTCCATAGATGCTGAAAAAGCATTTGACAAAATTCAGCATCCATTCATGATTAAAACTCTCAATAAAATGGGTACACAGGGCAAGTACCTCAACATCATAAAGGCCATATATGACAAACCCACAGCGAACATCATACTGAATGGCGAGAAGCTGAAAGCTTTTCATCTAATATCGGGAAACAGACAGGGATGCCCACTCTCTCCACTGTTATTCAACATAGTATTGGAGTTCCTAGCCACGGCAATCAGACAAAACAAAGACATACAAGTCATCCAGATTGGTAAAGAAGAAGTCAAATTGTCACTATTTGCAGATGACATGATATTGTACATAAAAAACCCTTAAGACTCCACTCCAAAACTACTAAAACTAATATCTGAATTCAGCAGAGTTGCAGGATACAATTTTAACACACAGAAATATGTTGCTTGCCTATACACTAATGATGAACTAACAGAAAGAGAAATCAGAAAAACAATTCCATTCACAATTGCATCAAAAAGAATAAAATACCTAGGAATAAACCTAATGAAGGAAGTGAAAGACCTGTACTCTCAAAACTACAAGACACTCCTAAGAGAAATTAAAGAGGACACTAACAAGTGGAAATGCATCCCATGCTCTTGGCTACGAAGAATAAATATTGTCAAAATGGCTATATTACCCAAAGCAATCTACAGATTCAACACAATCCCTATCAAACTACCAACAGTTTTCTTCAATGAACTCGAACAAATAATTCTAAAATTCGATTGGCACCACAAAAGACTCCGATTAGCCAAAGCAATCCTGAGAAGGAAGAATAAAACAGGGGAGGGGGAATTACGCTCCGTGACTTCAAGCTCTAATACAAAGCCACAGTAATCAAGACAATTTGGTATTGGCACAAAAGAACACCCACAGACCAGTGGAATAGAATAGAAAATCCAAACATCAACCCAAACACATAAAGTCAATTAATATTTTATAAGGGAGCCTTGGAAATACATTGGGGAGATGACAGCCTCTTCAGCAGCTGGTACTGGAAAAACTGGACAGCTACATGTAAGAGAATGAAACTGGACTGCTGTCTAGCCCCATACACAAAGGTAAACTCAAGGTGGATCAAAGACCTGAATGTAAGTCATGAAACCATAAAACTCTTAGAAAAAAACATAGGCAAAAAGCTCTTGGACATAAACATGAGCGACTTCTTCATGAACATATCTCCCCGGGCAAGGGAAACAAAAGCAAAAATGAACAAGTGGGACTATATCAAGCTGAAAAGCTTCTGTACAGCGAAGGACACCATCAGTAGAACAAAAAGACTTCCTATTGTATGGGAGAATATATTCATAAATGACGTATCCGATAAGGGGTTGACATCCAAAATATATAAAGAACTCACGCACCTCAACAAACAAAGAGCAAATAAGCCAATTAAAAAATGGTCAGAGGACATGAATAGACACTTCTCCAAAGAAGAAATTCAGATGGCCAACAGCCACATGAAAAGATGCTCCACATCGCTAATCATCAGAGAAATGCAGATTAAAACCACAATGAGATAGAACCTCACACCAGTGAGGATAGCCAACATTCAAAACACAAACAACAACAAATGTTGGCGAGGATGTGGAAAAAAGGGAACCGTCCTACACTGCTGGTGGGAATGCAAATTAGTTCTACCATTGTGGAAAGCAGTATGGAGGTTCCTCAAAAAACTCAAAACAGAAATACCATTTGACCCAGGAATTCCACTCCTAGGAATTTACCCTAAGAATGCAGCAGCCCAGTTTGAAAAAGACAGATGTGCACCTATGTTTATCGCAGCACTATTTACAATAGCCAAGAAATGGAAACAGCCTAAGTGTCCATCAGTAGATGAATGGATAAAGAAGATGGGGTACATATACACAATGGAATATTATACAGCCATAAGAAGAAAACAAATCCTACCATTTGCAACAACATGGATGGAGCTAGAGGGTATTATGCTCAGTGACATAAGCCAAGCTGAAAAAGACAAGTACCACATGATTTCACTCATATGTGGAGTATAAGAACTGAAAAAAAAAAAAAACTGAAGGAACAAAACAGCAGGAGACTCACAGAACCCAAGAATGGACTAATAGTTATCAAAGGGAAAAGGACTGGGGAGGAAGGGTGGGAAGGGAGGGGCAAGGGGGAAAAAGGGACATTATGATTAGCAGATGTAATGTTAGGGGGGCACGGGGAGGGCAGTACAACCCAGAGAGGAAAAGTAGTGACTCTATGGCATCTCACTACGCTGTTAGACAGTGACTGTAATGGGGTTGGGGGGGGACCTGATGAAGGGGGTAGTGTAATCACCATAATATTACTCATTTAATTGTAGATTAATGATATCAAAATAAACTTTAAAAAAAGAGAGAAAAAGAGAATCTACACACATAAACAGAATCAGAAATGAGAAAGAAAATATCCCTACGGACCCCAAAGAAATACAAAGAATTATAAGAGAATATTTTGGAACTCTACATGTTAACAAACTGAACAACCTAGAAGAAATGGACAAATTCTTAGAAAAATACAACCTTCCAAGACTGACCAAGCAAGAAACAGAAAACCGAAATTACCAGCAACGAAATTGAATTCGTTATCACAAAACTACCCAAGAACAAAATCCCGGGGCCAGATGCATTCACCTCTGTATTTTACCAGACATATAGAGAAGAAATAATACCCATACTCCTAAAAAATAGAAGAGAAGGGAAAACTTCCGAACTCATTCTATGAAGACAGCATCACCATACTACCAAAACCAGGCAAAAACTCCACCAAAAAAGAAAATTACAGACCAGTACCCCTGATGAAATTAGATGCAAAAATTCTCAACAAAATATTAGCAAACAGAATTTAAAAATAAATCAGGAGGATCATACACCATTATCAAGTGGGATTCATCTCAGGGATGCAAGGATGGTACAACATTCGACAATCCATCAACATCAACAATCACATCAACAAAAAGAAGAACAAAAACCACATGATCATCTCCATGGATGCTGAAAAAGCACTTGACAAAATTCAACATCCTTCATGATAAAAACTCTCAACAAAATGGGTATAGAGGGCAAGTACCTCAACATAATAAAGGCCATATATGGCAAACCCACAGCCAACTTCATACTTAACAGCGAGAAGCTGAAAGCTTTTCACCTAAGATCGGGAAAATGACAGGGATGCTCACTCTCCCCACTGTTATTCAACATACTACTGGAGTCCAAGCCACAGCCATGGGAAAAAACAAAGAAATACAAGGCATCTAGATTCGTAAAGAAGAAGTCAAATTGTCACTATTTGCAGATGACATGATATTGTACATAAAAAACCCTAAAGACTCCACTCCAAAACTACTAGAACTAATATATGAATTCAGCAAAGCTGCAGGATACAAATTAACACACAGACATCTGTTGCTTTCCTATACACTAATGATGAACTAACAGAAAGAGAAATCAGGAAAACAATTCCATTCACAATTGCATCAAGAAGAATAAAATACCTAGAAATAAACCTAACCAAGGAAGTGAAAGACCTATACACTGAAAATTACAAGACCCGCCTAAGAAAAATTAAAGAGGACACTAACAAATGGAAATTCACACATACTCTTGTCTATGAAGAATAAATATTGTCAAAATGGCTATACTACCTAAAGCAATCTACAGATTCAATGCAATCCCTATCAAAATACCAACAGCATTCTTCAATGAACAGGAACAAATAGTTCTAAAATTCATATGAAACCACAAGACCGGGAATAGCTAAAGCAATCCTGAGAAGGAAGAATAAAACAGGGGGAATTACACTCCCAGACTTCAAGCTCTATCACAAAGCTACAGCAATCAGGACAATTTGGTATTGGCACAAGAACAGACCCACACACCAGTGGAACAGAGTAGAAAATCCAGACATTAACCCAAACATATACCGTCAATTAATACATGATAAAGGAGCCATGGATATACAATGGCGAAATGACAGCCTCTTCAGCAACTGGTGGTGGCAAAACTGGACAGCTACATTTAAGAGAATGAAACTGGATTACTGTCTAACCCCATACACAAAAGTAAACTCAAAATGGATCAAAGACCTGAATGTTAGTCATGAAACCATAAAACTCTTAGAAAAAATAATAGGCAAAAATCTCTTGGATATAAACATGAGCAACTTCTTCATGAACATATCTCCCCGGGCAAGGGTACAAAAGCAAAAAATGAACAAGTGGGACTCTACAAGCTGAAAAGCTTCTGTACAGCAAAGGACACCATTAAAAAAGAACATCCTACGTTATGGGAGAATATCTTCATAAATGACATATCTGATAAGGGGTTGACATCCAAAATATATAAAGAACTCACACACCTCAACAAACAAAAAGCAAATAAGCCAATTAAAAAATGGGCAGAGGATCTGAATAGACACTTCTCCAAAGAAGAAATTCAGATGGCCAACAGGCACATGAAAAGATGCTCCACATCGCTAATCATCAGAGAAATGCAGATTAAAACCACAATAAGATATCACCTCACACCAGTGAGGATGGCCAACATCCAAAACACAAACAACAACAAATGATGGCCAGAATGTGGAGAAAGGGGAACCCTCCTACACTGCTGCTGGGAATGCAAATTAGTTTAACCACTGTGGAAAGCAGTATGGAGGTTCCTCAAAAAACTCAAAATAGAAATACCATTTGACCCAGGATTCCCACTCCTACGAATTTACCCTAAGAATGCAGCAATCCAGTTTCAAAAAGACAGATGCACCCCTATGTTTATCACAGCACTATTTACAATAGCCAAGAAATGGAAGCAACCTAAGTGTCCATCAGTAGATGAATGGATAATGAAGATGTGGTACATGTACACAATGGAATATTATTCAGCCATAAGAAGAAAACAAATCTTACCATTTGCAATAACATGGATGGAGCTAGAGGGTATAATGCTTAGTGAAATAAGCCAGGCAGAAAAAGACAATTATCAAATGATTTCACTCATCTGTGGCGTATAAAAGCAAAGAAGAAAACTGAAGGAACAAAACAGCAGCAGACTCACAGAACCCAAGATTGGACTAACAGTTACCAAAGGGAAAGGGACTGGGGAGGTGGGGTGGGAAGGGAGGGACAAGGGGGGAGAAGGGGCATTACACTTAGCAGACATAATGTAGCGGGGGCACGGGGAGGGCTGTACAACTCAGAGAAGACAAGTAGTGATTCTATAGCATCTCACTACGCTGATGGACAGTTACTGTAATGGGGTATGTGCGGGGGACTTGATGAAGTGGAGAGTTTAGTAACCATCATGTTGCACATGTAATTGTAGGTTAATGATATGAAAATAAATAAATACATAAATAAAAATCTCACAGCTACCATCATACTTAGTAAAGACTGAATGTTTTCCCCCTAAAATCAGTAACAAGACAAGGACAAGATGTTTTCTCTCTCACTTCTGTTTAATATTGTGCTGGAGCTTCTAGTACATTTAGGCAAGAAAATAACACACAGGGCACCCAGATTGGAAAGAAGAAGAAAATTATCTATTTGAAGATGATATGATCTTGTTTACAGAAAATATTAAGCGACCCACTAAAGAACTATTCAAGCTAAAACAAATACAGCAAGGTTGTAGTGTATAAGATCAATATATAAAATTCTGTTGTCTTTCTATACACAATGAACAACCCAAAAATGAAATTAAAAAAGCAATTTGACTTACTATAGCATCAAAGAATAAAATATTCAGGAATAAGTTTCACAGACGTGCAAAACTTACATTCTGAAAGCTACAAAACATAGTTCAAAGAAACTGAAGAGTAAATGGAATTAAATGTTCATGAATCAGAAGACCTGAAATAAGACCTCACATTTAAGGTCAGCTGATTTTCAACAAAGGTGCAAAAGCAACTCAGTGGAAAAAGTATGGTCTTTTCAACAAATAGTGCTAGAATAGATTTCAATATTTAAAAAAAAATGAATACTAATTCATATGTTGCCCATTATACAAAAATTAACTCAAAATTTATCACAGACCTAAATGATTTTTACCTAATGACTTAAAGTAAAAAGCTCCTTGACAAAAACAGGAGAAAATCTTTGTGACTTTGGATAAGACTAGTATTTTTTTAGGTAAGATCATAAAAGTACCACATAAAAAAAAAATTGAAGAACTGGACTTCATAAAATCTAGGACTCCTGCTTTTGGAAAGGAACTGTTAAAAGAGAAAAGAAGCCACAGATTATACTTGCAAGTCACATAAAAACCTTTTGACCAAAATATATAAAGAACTATCAAAACTGAGAGAACAATCCAAAATTTTTTTTTAAATAGACAAAAGACTTGAACATTCATATCGCCAAAAAAGATAATATGGATGGCAAATTAGCACATGACAAAATGTTCAACATCATATTTCACTTAGGAAAAGGCAAGTGAGAACTACAGTGATATACCACTACATATCTACTAGAATTTCTCAAATTAAAATGCTCACAGTGAGAGTAGTAAGGACATGAAGCCACTGGAACTTACCATACACTGTTGGTGGAAATGCAAAATGGTGCAACTACTTTGGAAACAATCTTGCAATTTTTTAAGAAATTATATATATACCTACTATATGCCCCAGTCATTCCTACACCTAAGGTAGTTATCCAAGGGAAATGAAAGCATATGCAAGTATATACTTTGTAAATGTTCGTAGCAGCTATATTGGTAACAGCCAGAAACTGGAAACAATCAAAAAGCCACCAACATATCAATGGATAAATATATTTTGGTATATCCATACAATGGAAACAATAACAGAGGGTGAAATAATGACATGATCAACATTAAGGACTAATCTTAAAATAATTATGCGTGAAACTCTGCCAAAAGATTTAATACACTGATTTCATTTTGATAAAATCTTAGAAAATGCAAATTATACTGATAAAAAAGAAAGCAACTATTGTCTAGGGATAGGCAGGAGAGAGAGAAGCAGGAAAAGGGATTACCAAAATGCATGAGTAAACTTTTGGAAGTGATGAATATGTTCCTTCTCTGGATGGTAGTGATGGCTTCATGAAGTATAAATAAACCAAAATTAATCAAATTATATTTTAAACATATATAGTTTGTTGGGGAAAAAAACATAGTCAATCTACTACAGAATATATCCATAACAAATTAATGTTTTAGTTAAGCATGTGAAACTAATGTATTAGAATCCAATTTTAGGTTTTACTGGTTTGTTTAAATAGCAAGGACTATATAATTGGTGCTGTGAAAATTAATTAAGAGAAAATTCACTGACATGGTATCAGGAGGCCTGAAGGGAAAGCTCTCACACCCATCTCTCCTCTTAAATCTCAGACCCCACCAAATAGATGGGCACAATACTGTTTTAACTATTTTACTCTCCCACAGGAGGAAGAAAGGTTTCCACCTTCTGCCTCCCTGCTACAGCCCAGCCAGTGAGAGATTGTCACAACTCAGCCAATGAAAAGCCACAAAATACGGAACTTCCAGTTTATGCCAATGGACTTTTTTGCACAGAAAGAGCCCTCCTAACTTGACCATTTTCCTCTGCAAACAAATAGTCCTCTCCTTCAGTTCTCCTGTAGCCTGCATATTCCAGATTGCAATTCTTTGCTATTCCTGAATAAACCCATTTTTGCTGGTAAGGTCCCTAGGCTAACTGTTAAAGAATGCCAAGAATTCAGATATTGTCAAATTCTGTAAGATTTATAAGTTAGCATCACAATTCAACATTAAAATAGCAGCTCCTATAATTCAACATTTCTTGAAAATCTGTGAGAAAGACATTTAGGGTAGGGATATATTAGAAAGATTCTTAAATTCTCAGGAAGCTTAAATAATGTTGAAAAAGAGAGGTATCTTTAATCACTTATCAGTTTGATTCATTATCCCTATAGCAGCCAGATGACACTAATCTTAAGTAGGAAACAGGTCAAAAGACTAATCCGTACTTAGGTTACTTTATAATCTTTGTTTGCAAAATACTAGTGGTAGAGTATTCTACACATTAAACAGGTAAATTGGGCAAGCAGTGACCTCTCAACTTCTCTACTGTGAAAATATGTTAACACAGACTGCCTACTTCATAGTTTGTTGAAAGGATCAAGGTAAATAATGTGTCAGAATATGTTAAACTATAGTGTTGGAAAAATTATCTTGCTGGCCAGCATCAAAAAGACTAACAACAACAAATGCTGGCAAGGATGGGGAGAAAGGGGAACCCTCCCACATTGCTGGTGGGAATGTAAGCTAGTTCAATCATTGTGGAAAGCAATATGGAGGTTCCTCAAAAAACTAAAAATAGAAATACCATTTGGCCTGGGAATTCCACTCCTAGGAATTTATTCAAAGAATACAAGTTCTCAGATTCAAAAAAACATATGCACCCCTATGTTTATGGCAGCACTATTTACAATAGCCAAGATATGGAAGCAACTTCAGTGTCTATCAGTAGATGAATGGACAAAGAAAATGTGGTACATATACACAATGGAATACTATTCAGCCATAAGAAAGAAACTAATCCTACCATTTGCAACAACACGAATGGAGTTGGAGGATATTATGCTCAGTGAAATAAGCCAGGCGGAGAAGGACAAGTGCCAAATGATTTCCCTCATTTGTGGAGTGTAACAATGAAGCAAAACTAAAGGAACAAAACAGCAGCAGACTCACAGACTCCAGGAAGGGACTAGTGGTTACCAAAGGGGAGGGGTGGGGGAGGGCGGGAGAAGGGGATTGAGGGGTATTCCAATTGGCACACATGGTGTGGAGGGGAATCATGGGGAAGACAGTGTAGCACAGAGAAGGCAAATAGTGACTCTGTGGCATCTTACTACAATGATGGACAGTGACTACAATGCGGTATGGGGGTGGGACTCAATAATATGGGTGAATGTAATAACCACATTGTTTTTCATGTGAAACCTTCATAAAAGTGTATATCAATAATATCTTAATAAAAAAATAAAATAAAATTTAAAAATTAATTAATTAAATTCAGGAAAAAAAAGAAAAATTATCTTGCCCCCAAGTAACAAATCAAAAGCATGAAGGCTAGCCAATTCTAACTCCGGGGAGAAAATCCCAGGGCAAAATACCCCTAAAGCCAAAATCATTCAAAAGGAGAAATAAAGTTCAGAAACCCGTTTATTTCTTACAAGCAGTCATCCCTGTCTCTCTCTTGACCAGGCTGCAGCAGAAGGGTACTCCACCCAACCTCTCTGGTCCAGATAAACCCTCACACACCCTTGTAATTACCTATTCATATGTAGAGGAACCACTTCTCTCCACCCCTTGAAACACCTATTGATATGCAGATGAACTAAAGCCAGGTGAGAGATTCTGGAAATACTACAATTTTACCCACACCAATAAACATAAAATATGACCACAAGCAAAAAACAAAATACACATGAACCTTACAGCATTAACAGTGGCTGGTATTCACTAATTTAAGCATTATTCTACCGCTGAACCTTCTACTAGAACTAGTAAAGTTTCTCTATTAGAGCTCCTTTACAAGTATTTTAAGAAACTTTTTTATATAGTAGTGCCTCATTGAATCTCAGAAATCATTAAATCTATTAAATATTAATATATAAAGTTCAAACAGCTGAAGTGCCCTCACCCTCCATGAGGCAAAGTAATTAGGAGCAACAGAGTTTTCAATTCTGATTATAATTATCAGGAAAAATCATTTCTGATCAGAGCTATCTCCAAGTTAGATCTACAGAAATTAGCCTAAGTTTAACAATCAAGCTCCCAAAATCAGTTTCACTGACTTTGTATTTTAATACATCTCCAACCAACCCCATCAATCTAATTCCATAAAATTCAAGGTTAGAAACAAAAAGTCAAAAGTAGAAATGAAAAAGGTATTATAAACCTTTTCTATTTACTTCACCAGAGTCAAAATTTCTAAGTTATATGGGCAGTTTACATGAAAAACAAGCTATGACTGGAGGCATATGAGGAAAATGTCTAATAGTGCATTTATAACATTTTAATATTTCTAAACCATTATTACTCTGTGCATTATACTTTAATGCCGTCAGAAATAAATTTTTTTGATTAATCAATATATTTACAGTACTTCTCTATCATTTTAATGTATAACTACATTAGAAAGTAATTTAGATATCATTTTTAAAAGATTTGCTATTGATTTCTTTCTCTCCATTTATGACTCTATCTAGTTGTTCTATTAATTCCACTCTAAATCTAAGGAACAATAAAAAAATGAAATAATGTCCTTACGTCATTACTTCCTTTAATGATCCAATGGCTTTTTCTAGAGTGCTTTTGTCAGGATTTTCTTCATCTGTATGCTTCTTAAGATCTGTAATGATAAAATGTTTTTCCATGTTAAAAGAACTCAGTGGTTTCCATCTGACACTTAAAAATGCTGCCATCTTTGATACAAGCTCATTGATTTTTAAAGATAGTTGACCTTTACTTTAAAAAGTTTTATGCAATGCTCCTTTAAGAGCTCTCTTTTTACATGTTTCTTAAGGTTTCCACATATTTTGACTAAATTTTCAGATAATGTAACACATATTTTCTTATACTGCAATCTCAATTCCCTTTTAGTAAAGCTTGGGGATGCCTAGGTTCCTCAAACTCTCCCCATAGTGTACAATGAAAACAAATGATCCTCAATTAGCTATCGTTATGTATATGTTATATGTCATATTGCAGACCATGACTCCAACACAGAGAGTATTCAGTGTATCCTTAAGTGTAGGTTTTGTTTAGTTTAGAGATTGTTGAGATGCTTACACTTTGACCCTTCTTATCCAGGTTGTTTATACTCCATATGCCATGTTCTACCTAATGGTTCCCTAGTACCATGCCCATCTAATCATTTAAGTGGAATATTAGGAGAAAAGCTTAGAAATCATTTGATGGATTTCTACAAGTACTTAATGAAGCATTAATGAAAGTAAGTAAATAAGAAAAAAAAAGCCATATTGCTTTGTAAAGATGGGTTTACTTTTTCATATATTCTCTTTATAATCTATAAAATTGGACAACTTCTAAAGTCTGGGGATATCATTTTACCAGTAGTAACTCTATATTAGAACTCTTAAAAGAACAAATAACAATTTTTTTAGTTACTACTATAATTCATATGTTAACCAAAATGTTTTAAAGTAAAAAATAGATTAAACAGTCACAAAATTAGTTTCCTGTCTGCTATACATACTACTGTATACATATACTGTATTTTAGATTTGGGGATAAAAATAATTTATTACAGATGTATTCTTGTTTGTAATTTAGTTTTCATACTTAGTTTAAAAAAAATTTTAAACCAACACTGTCACAAAAATATTCACTTCTTTAGTCAGCTAAATGTAAAGACATATATATATATATATGCTTTTCTTTCAGTGCATATAAAAAAACTTTTTTTCATAAAAATTAACTCTGCTATGAAACTCTTCCATTGATATCTGTAGTTTAAGTCCTGGAATAAACAGATGTTACAAAATTGTTCTGTACAATCTAAGAAAAAAAAGTAAGCATAAGACCAAATATAACAAATTTTACTAGATTCAGAATAGGACTAAATAACTTGAAACATATGAATCATCTCTCATCTTGTTATTTTTGTGGGTAAATTTTGTGTTTACATGGATATAAATTGATTTTAAAGTAGTGACACACCATAAAAACATAAGACCTTTTAATGGAGAAACAAAACATATAGTACTAGTCATATAATTGATAACAGTCATATAATTGATATCAGAACAAATAAAGTATTTTAGACCAGAATGAATTTTTTAGCAGTGATTATTAAGATTATCCATACAGAAATTTTCTGTGTAAAAGATATAACCTTTAACGCTGAAATCTAAGAAAACTATGAAAATGAGAAGAATTTCAAATTTTTTAGGACAATTTCATAGAAAACAGCCAAACCTGAAAACAGATCAGACAAGTACCATTTAAAAGTAACGCAACACTAGGTAACCTCTGTACTGGTCGGATGAGAAGTTCAACAAGGCTTTGCCGTCCGCATTCTGGTTTGGCTTGGTTAATCTGGAAGGAATTAATTTATTCAACAATAAAAAAAAGGTCTTCTGCATAGACACACTACATTTATTAGATTACACCTTATCATTAGGACCCTGGTAAGAACCAACAGGAGAGGTGGTAGTGGAGGTTGTTCTCTGACAGATTACCATGGTTGAATAATCTTCCAGAGCCTGAACTAACCTCCTGGCCAGTCAAGTTACATCCTAAACAAAAAAGTGAGCTCTTCTCCATACTTCTACATATATTCTATCTTAAGTTTTTCTTAATTCTACATCATTCAGAAGAAAACATTTTTTTAAATATTAATTATGCTGACACCACAAGAGAAACAAAGTAAGGCACTGGGTAAGGTAAAAAAATTCCTTAAAAATAAATCAAAATGTCACTGGAAAATTGTTAGGTGAGAACTAAAACTAAAACATGAGAACCAAACATGTATAACTTAAAAAAAAAAAAAGCAACATTACTCAGCTGTCTCTTGTACCCTGCTACCTACTACACCAAATCTTCTCAAGATTAACATCATAACTCTCAGCTACAGCTGAAGTTAACAAATTTACATTAAGTTATTCTTAAATGGATACATTTTAACAAGTAGAATTTTAACTCCAGAAGTTATTCTCAGATTTTTATTTGAAAGAAATATACATTACCTTTAGAAAAGCATGAAACCTTGGTTTCTGTTTTTCACATTTAATAATTGTTTCCTTGCTCATTTCAAAGAAGTTTACAAAGGGAGGGTAAGTTTTTACCAAATCTTTTGACTAAGATGAAGAAAAAAAAACATTTATTTGTTATATATGTCATCCTTAGACAATTTAACTTAAAGCCTAATTATCAGGTCACATCTGACATATTGGATAAAAAAGAAAACTTAAGTTTCTTTTCAAGTTAAATGCAGAAATTTATTTTATAAACTTCTAACAAATGAGTTAACTGCTGGACAAAAATGCATCACTTGGTACACAGCCTGAAACCTGAACAGCAAACAGCAAATAAAGACCCAGAAAGACACAAAAGTATATTACAACTCTTTATATTGAGATAAATGTAACAGAGAAAGTTTAAAAACATTTTCAAGTTCTGAATACAGTAGTTAGAGTTACCTATGACAGAATCCAAGAACATGCTATTATTTATTGATGGATCCAAACCACCATTAAAAGGTCAACTATATTTCCTAAAAATGCAGGCAAGAAAAGGAAAAATGCCTTGGCTAACTGAAGAGACTAATAGGTATCAAAAAGATATGTAACAAAAACTGCATATTTACAATTCTCAACTAACCAGAAAAAAAAATCTAAGAAACTGTATGATAAGGAAGAAAGTTAAGAGGAAGCCTCAGAAAAATAAAAAGTAAATGTGCCAGAACCCAAAGAACTGAAACTTATAAACTGTATTCAAAAAGATGGAAATTTATAAATCCTTTTTCATAGCATCTCATTCAAAATGAACCTACTTTATTTGATAAAATTAAGCTATATGGTCCTTATCCTAGTAAAAAACAAGCTGTTCATTAGAAGCTTTTATGCTAAACAGGCATGGTGACAGCAAAAAGATACCAATTAAGAAAAAATAAAAATTCAATTATAATTTCAAAATAATTACTTTGTGGACATTTATGAAGGGCAAATAATTTGATATACAGTAAAAAGATTACAGCACAGTACAATTAGTGGTCCTAATGGTGACATGGGACTACCAAGAAAAGTGTTAAATTTCATATAGTAATGTTTCAGAAGACAAGAACACTTCCAATATATTTTACAAACACAATCCTGTCAAAGTTGTAAAAGTTCCCACATTTAAACAGGTAACTTTAATTCCCTCCCAGTTCTTAATGAGATGAAACTTAAAGCTGAAAACTTAAATAAAATACTTACATATTTAAGAAAGATGTCACCAATGCTTTTGCTCTCATCCCAATTCACAATAAGGTCTTCAAGATCATCCTGAAAAAGAAAAAATTGAAACATTTAAGACAATTTGAACACCTTTTAATATTTAACACTAAACATCCTTTAATATTTCCAAAATACTCATTTGAAAGAAACACTTTTACAAAGTGTCTTAATTTGATGTGCAGAACTAATACATTCTTCCTCCTCAACAAGAAATTAACTTTAACAATAAAGAAGTATGCCTTGAAAAATAGAGAAAACTATTATACAAAGGTCAAGCCAATAAAAATAACCCTAACTCCCTAATATGATAGTCCAATCTTTTCTTATTAACTATAAAGCTGACTGGAGTTATTAGACATAGAAAATTCCTTTCAATCTGGCTGCTGAAGCATCCTACTTAACATCAGCCATTAAAAACTATAATCTATAATAGGGGTTAACAAGCTTTAAAGGGTCAGATAATAAATATTTTAAGACTTGTAGGCCATATGGTTCTGTCACAAGTACTCAACTCTGCCTCTATAGAGAGAAAGCATATGCAATACACAAAAATTGAGTATGGCTGTGATTCAATAAAATTTCACCAGAACAAGAAAAACTTTACCAAAATTTAAAACTAGCCAGACATGGTCTATTGATTACAGTTTGCTAATCCCTGCTCCATAAAACCCCTCTACTGTTATCTTTACATACTATATATTTGTAAAAATTTAGAAGACAATTGAAGTTTTATAAGATAATAAAACATATTCAGATTATAAAATGAGATGCCAAGAAATGGCATGCCCTAAAATTCTGAGTGACTTTAAAATAGAAATTAATCAATAAACTCTTATACCAGAGGTTCTCAACCATACACAGATGCCCAAGGACAAGTTTTTAGTAGGATCCATGAGATTAAAACTATTTTTATTACAATACTAAAGTATTATTTGACTTTTTCATTTCTCTCACAAGTATTCAATAGTGTTTTCTAGAGGCTACATAATGTGTGATACTGCAAAAGACTGAATTCAGAAGCAAATCCTAAAACAGTCACCTCTTAAGCCAGGTAGAAAAATGAAAAACATCACTCTTCTCACCATTTGTTTTGGAAATCAGTTATTTTTCATAAAGAATATGTTATTTATGCTACCATGTAATGAGTTATTATTGTTTTAAATGTACTTATTATCCACATACAAAAAGATGGAACCTGACTTTACCAAAAAATTAATTCAGAATAGATTACAGACCTAAATATAGTGGTAAAACAATACAACTTTTAGGGGAAAATCTTTAAACCTTAGGTTAGACAAAAATTTCTTAGATATGACACCAAAAATACAGTATATTAAAAAAACGGATAAAAATTATACTTTTGTACTTCAAAAGATAGCATTAAGAAAATGAAGACAAGCAACAAGAGACTGGGAGAAAATATTTGAAAAACACATAGCTGATAAAACACTTATATCTAGAATTTATGGAAAAGTTACAATTCAATAAGACAACAACCCAATCAAAAAATGGGCAACAAAACTAAATACACATTTCACCAAAGAGAATAAACAACAAATGTTCAACATCATTAATCACTGGGGAAATGCATATCAAACCCCAATGAGATAGCACTTCACATCCTTGAATGACTATAAAAAAAGAAATACTGCTAAGAATGAGGAGAAATTTGAACCCTTATATATTACTGATGAGACTGCAAAATTATGTAAAAGCCTGGCACTTTGTCAAAAATTGTAAATATAACACTACCAATATGACTCAAGAGAAATACTGCTCATAAGTAGCTAATAAAGAGAAATAATAGCATGCTCACACAAAGACTTGTACACAATGTGCATAGCAGCATTATTCGTAAAAGCCAAAAATAAAACAACCTAAATTTCCATCAACTGGTGAATGGACATACAAATATGCAATAGCCATATAATGGACTATTATACATACAAAGGAACCACTAACATGCTATGTCATTCGTAAAACTCAAAAATATGCCATACTAAAATTAGACATAAGACACCACATACTATATGGAATAAACATACTAGGGCTGTTTTGAGAAAATTGATCAATTTTGTTCAAGCACCACAGAGGGAACATTGGAGGAAATAAGGCTAAACTACTTTTTTTTAATAATATAATTTATTTTGGTATCATTAATCTACAATTACATGTGCAATATTATGGTTATTAAACTACCCCTTCATCAGGTCCCCCCCACCAACCCCACTACAGTCACTGTCCATCAGCGTAGTGAGATGCTATAAAATCACTACTTGTCTTCTCTGAGCTGTTCAGCCCTCCCCATACCCCCCAACATTACATCTGCAAATCGTAATGCCCCTTTTTGCCTCTTATCGCTCCCTTCCCACCCATTTTCCCCAGTTCCCTTCCCTTTGGTAACTATTAGTCCGTTCTTGGGTTCTGTGAGTCTCCTGCTGTTTGGTTCCTTCACTATTATTTCTTTGTTCTTATACTGCACATATGAGTGAAATCATTTGATACTTGTCTTTTTCGGCTTGGCTTATTTCACTGAGCATAATACCCTCTAGCTCCATCCATGTTGTTGCAAATGGTAGAATGTGTTTTCTTCTTATGGCTGAATAATATTCCATTGTGTATATGTACCCCATCTTCTTTATCCATTCATCTACTGATGGACACTTAGGTTGCTCCCATTTCTTGGCTATTGTAAATAGTGCTGCAATAAACATAGGGGTGCATCTGTCTTTTTCAAATTGGGCTGCTGCACTCTTAGGGTAAATTCCTAGGAGTGGAATACCTGGGTCAAATGGTATTTCTATTTGAGTTTTTTGAGGAACCTCCATACTGCTTTCAACAATGGTTGAACTAATTTGCAGTCCCAGGAGCAGTGTAGGAGGGTTCCCTTTTCTCCACATCCTCGCCAACATTTGTTGTTGTTTGTGTTTTGGATCTTGGCCATCCTCACTGGTGTGAGGTGATATCTCATTATGGTTTTAATCTGCATTTCTCTGATGATTAGTGATGTGGAGCATCTTTTCATGTGCCTGTTGGCCATCTGAATTTCTTCTTTAGAGAAGTGTCTATTCATGTTCTCTGCCCATTTCTTAATTGGCTTATTTGCTCTTTGTTAAGGTGCGTGAGTTCTTTATATATTTTGGATGTCAACCCTTTATCAGATACGTTCTTTATGAATATATTCTCCCATACTCTAGGATGTATTTTTGTTCTACTGATGGTGTCCTTTGCTGTACAGAAGCTTTGCAGCTTGATATAGTCCCACTTGTTCATTTTTGCTTTTGTTTCCCTTGCCCGGGGAGATATGTTCATGAAGTCATTAATGTTTATGTCCAAGAGATTTTCGCCTATGTTTTTTTCTAAGAGTTTTATGGTTTCATGACTTACATTCAGCTCTTTGATCCACCTTGAGTTTACCTTTGAGTATGGGGCTAGACAGTAGTCCAGTTTCATTCTCTTACATGTAGCTGTCCAGTTTCCCCAACACCAGCTGCTGAAAAGCCTGTCATTTCCCCATTGTACATCCAAGGCTCCTTTATCAAATATTAATTGACTGTATATGTTTGGGTTAATGTTTGGATTTTCTATTCTGTTCCACTGGTCTGTGGGTCTGTTTTTGTGCCAATACCAAATTGTCTTGATTACTGTGGCTTTGTAGTAGAGCTTGAAGTCAGGGAGCATAATTCCCCCTGTTTGATTCCTCCTTCTCAGGATTGCTTTGGCTATTCAGGGTGTTTTGTGGTTCCATATGAATTTTAGAATTATTTGTTCCAGTTCATTGAAGAAAACAGTTGGTAGTTTGATAGGGATTGCATTGAATCTGTATATTGCTTTAGGTAGTATAGCCATTTTGACAATATTTATTCTTCCTAGCCAAGAGCATGGATGCATTTCCATTTGTTAGTGTCCTCTTTAATTTCTCTTAGGAGTGTCTTGTAGTTTTCAGGGTATAGGTCTTTCACTTCCTTCATTAGGTTTATTCCTAGGTATTTTATTCTTTTTGATGCAATTGTGAATGGAATTGTTTTTCTGATTTCTCTTTCTGTTAGTTCATCATTAGTGTATAGGTAAGCAACAGATACCTGAGTTTTAAAATTGTATCCTGCAACTTTGCTGAATTCATATATTAGTTCTACTGGTTTTGGAATAGACTCTTTAGGGTTTTTTATGTACTGTATCATGCCATTTGCAAATAGTGACAATTTGACTTCTTCTTTACGAATCTGGATGCCTTGTATTTCTTTGTTTTGTCTGACTGCCGTGGCTAGGACTTCCAGTATTATGTTGAATAACAGTGGAGTGGGCATCCCTGTCTTGTTCCCAATCTTAGATGAAAAGCTTTCAGCGTCTCGCCGTTAAGTATGATGTTAGCTGTGGGTTTGTCATATATAGCCTTTATGATGTTGAGGTACTTGCCATCTATACCCATTTTGTTGAGAGTTTTAATCATGAATGGATGCTGAATTTTGTCAAATGTTTTTTTTCAGCATCCATGGAGATGATCATGTGGTTTTTGTTCTTCTTTTTGTTGATGTGGTGGATGATGTTGATGGATTTTCAAATGTTGTACCATCCTTGCATCTCTGGGATGAATCCCACCTGATCATGGTGTATGATCCTCTTGATGTATTTTTGAATTCGGTTTGCTAATATTTTATTGAGTATTTTTGCATCTACATTCATCAGGAATATTGGTCTGTAATTTTCTTTTTTGGTGAGATCTTTGCCCGGTTTTGGTATGAGAGTGATGCTGGCATCATAGAATGAGTTTGGAAGTACTCCCTCCTCTTCTATTTTCTGGAAAACTTTAAGGAGATTCGGTGTTATTTCTTCTCTATATGTCTGGTAGAATTCAGAGGTGAATCAATCAGGTCCAGGGGTTTTGTTCTTGGGTAATTTTTTGATTACTGATTCAATTTCGTTGCTGGTGATTGGTCTGTTTAGTTTTTCTGGTTCTTGCTTGGTCAGTCTTCGAAGGTTGTATTTTTCTAATAAGTCCATTTCTTCTATGTTTTCCAGCTTGTTAGCATATAAATTCTCATAATATTCTCTTATGATTCTTTGTATTTCTGTTGGGTCCGTCGTGATTTTTCCTTTCTCATTTCTGATTTTGTTTATGTGTGTAGATTCTCTTTTTCTCTTGATGAGTCTGGCTAGGGGTTTATCTATTTTGTTTATTTTTTCAAAGAACCAGCTCTTGGTTTCATTGATTTTTTTCTATTGTTTTATTCTTCTCAATTTTATTTATTTATTCTCTAATCTTTATTATGTCCCTCCTTCTGGTGACTTTGGGCCTCATTTGTTCTTCTTTTTCCAATTTCAGTAATTGTGTCTTTAGACTATTCATTTGGGAATGTTCTTCCTTCTTTAGACAGGCCTGGATTGCAATATACTTTCCTCTTAGAACTGCTTTTGCTGTGTCCCACAGAAGTTGTGGCTTTGTATTATTGTTGTCATTAGTCTCCATATATTCTTTGATTTCTGTTTTGATTTGGTCGTTAACCCATTGATTAATTAGGAGAGTGTTGTTAAGTCTCCATGTATTTGTGAGCCTTTTTGATCTCTTTCTAAAATTTATTTCTAGTTTTATACCTTGGTGATCTGAGAAGTTGGTTGGTAGGATTTCAATATTTTTGAAATTACTGAGGTTCTTTTTGTGGCCTAGTATGTGGTCTATTCTGGAAAATGTTCCATGTACACTTGAGAAGAATGTGTATCCTGTTGCTTTTGGGTGCAGAGTTCTGTAGATTTCTGTTAGGTCCACCTGTTCTAGTGTGTTGTTCAGTGCCTCTGTGTCTTTACTTACTTTCTGTCTGGTTGATCTGTCATTTGGAGTGAGTGGTGTGTTGAAGTCTCCTAAAATGAATGCACTGCTGTCTATTTCCTCCTTTAATTCTGTTAGTATTTGTTTCACATATGCTGGCGCTCCTGTGTTGGGTGCATATATATTTAAAATGGTTATTTCTTCTTGTTGGAATGACCCCTTTATCATTATGTAATGTCCTTCTTTATCTCTTGCTACTTTCTTCGTTTTCAAGTCTATTTTTTCTGATACAAGTACTGCAACACCTGCTTTTTTCTTCTTGTTGTTTGTATGAAATATCTTTTTCCATTCCTTCACTTTTAGTCTGTGTATATCTTTGGGTTTGAGGTGAGTCTCTTGTAAGCAGCATACAGATTGGTCTTGCCTTTTTATCCATTCTGTTACTCTGTGTCTTTTGATTGGTGCATTCAGTCCATTTACATTTAGGGTGATTATTGATAGATATGTACTTATTGCCATTGCTGGCTTTAGATTCGTGGTTACCAAAGGTTCAAGGGTTACTTCTTTACTATCTAACAATCTAACTTAACTTTCTTGTTAAGTTATTGTAAACACTGTCTGATGTTTCTTTATTTCTCTCCCTTCTTATTCTTCCTCCACCATTCTTTCTATACTAGGTGTTTTATTCTTTGCCTTTAGTTAGTATTTGGATGGTCTGCTTTCTTTGCTATGATTTTATTTTCTCTGGTGACAGCTTTTTAGCCTTAGGAGTGCTTCTGTCTAGAGCAGTCCATTTAAGATATCCTCTAGTGGTGGTTTATGAGAGGCAAACTCTCAACTTTAATTTGTCTGGAAATTGTTTAATCCCTCCATCATATTTAAATGATAATCATGCTGGATATAATATTCTTCGTTCGAGGCCCTTCTGTTTCCTTACATTAAATATATCATGCCATTCTCTTCTGGCCTGTAAGGTTTCTGTTGAGAAGTCTTTTGATAGTCTGATGGGTTTTTCTTTGTAGGTTGTCTTTTTCCTCTCTCTAGTTGCCTTTAATACTCTGTCTTTATCTTTGATCTTTGCTATCTTAATTATTATGTGTTTTGGTGTTGTCTTCCTCGGGTCCCTTGTGTTGGGAGATCTGTGGGCTTCGGTGGACTGCGAGACTATTTCCTTCCCCAGCGAGGGAGAGTTTTCAGCAATTATTTCTTCAAAGACACTTTCTATCCTTTTTTCTCTCTCTTCTTCCTCTGGTACTCCTATAATGCCAATATTGTTGTTTGGATTGGTCACACAGTTCTCTTAATATTCTTTCATTACTGGAAATCCTTTTATCTCTCTCTGCCTCAGCTTCTCTGTATTCCTGTTCTCTGATTTCTATTCCATTAACAGTCTCTTGCATCTCATCCAGTCTGCTGTTAAGCCCATCTGATTTCTGCATTGTCTTTCCTCACTTCCCTCACTTCCTCCCTCAGCTCTTGCACATTTCTCTGTAGGTCCATCAGCATGGTTATGACTTTTATTCTGAATTCTTTTTCAGCAAGACTGTGCATTTACATCCCTTCAGGCTCCCTCTCTGTGGTTGTCTGGTTGATTTTGGTCTGAACCATATTCCTCTGTCTTTTCATGGCTATAGAGTGGTCGCTGGTAGTTGCCATGTATGTCAGCTCGGCTCTTTAAGACTTTAAAAAGAGAAATAAAAAAGAAAGAAAGAAAGAAAGAAAAGAAAAAACAAAAAAGAAAAGAAAACAAAAAAAATACGCCCACCCGGAGTAGAGTCTGTGGGAATGCTGTAGGTGGTGCTGTTGCCCCACTATTCTGCAGCCGTGGCCGCCCCCCGTCGCTCCACAGGGCCATTTATGGCTCTGGCCTGGGTGGGAACGAATGAGAGGCTGTTGATCTCAGTGAGAAGTGTAAGTACAGCCACGCTTTCCCAGTCGCCAGCTAAGGCATCTGAAACTCCCCAGGACTCCCAGTCTGCTGGGCTGAGTGTGCCAGGGCAATCCAGCTCCTCCGCTGGGCTCCTGTCTCTTTACGACCGCTGAAGAAAGCGTGCGCTTTTTTTTTTCCTTCCCAGGAGCCGGCTGCAAGGACCCTGGCGCGTTCCCCGCTGAGATCCTGCCCCTCTGTCTCTCCAATCTCCACTACACTGCGCGATGTGGGTCAGCGCTTCCCGCGCAGATCACCGGGGCTGGCTACTTTGCGGGGTGTACTTCCACTCCCTCCCGGCTCTGAATCCTCTCCTCCTGCCGGTGTGCTGGGGTGGGGGAGTGCTTGGGTCCCCCGGGTCGCGGCTCCGTATCTTACCCGCCTCTTGGGGTGCCTAGTCCTCTCGGGTGTAGCTGCACGCTGTGCGCTTTCCTGTGTATTCTGGTCTCTTTTTTAGGAATAGATGTATTTGCTGTATTTTCGTAGATAAATATAGTGTTGGGAGGAGATTTCTGCCGCCCTGCTCACGCCTCCATCTTCCCGGAAGTCGAGGCTAAACTACTTTTAAAAGTTCAGCTTAAACCTGCCCCAAAAATTACTTAACTATGAGAGACTGATACCTAAAAATCATGGACCTTTCCTCAAAGGATAATCATTAAAAGGGGCTAACATTGTCTTACATGGTTTTGGTATTTATCTGACTATAACTAGAACAATGAATGAAATGATCTCTAAGTGTCTTACAGCTTCAGTTTTCAAACAAAGTGAAGCAAAACAAAAACATAAAACCCAAGAGGAACAATAGGAAAATAAATAGTACTACCAACTACATGTGTCTATAGAAAAGTCTTTCACAGGTAATAATTCCTTATTTTCAAGATTAACTGAAATACAAAAAAATAGGCAAACAACAAACATTAATAAGGCACTGGATCAAGGGAACAAATTATTCAAAAAAATAAATGAGGGAAGGAGTAAGAAATTTTAGGTACAAACCTTATTTATTTAATCACAAGTACCTGAAAAATCATAATAAATATAAACAATCCAAAAAGAATTACTACCAACCTAACATAAAAATTTACCTTTATTTTAGTGTGCACATCAAAAATATCTGGGATACTACCAAAAATAGTCTTAATCTCTTCTGGTGCAAGGATAGGCCCACCACGCTGTCCTTCCTCCTCCAATGGTACTTGAAATAACTAAAATGGGGAACAAAAAAAAGACTAGGTTAGTTACGAAAAAAAAACAAAACTAACACATAGACAATGATAAGAAATGAAATGTTGATTAAAAATAAAAAAGTAATTAAAAGAAATACCTCTCCCTAAATTGAAGACTTTTTCTCATGACATGTTCTATTGTAGTATAACCTATTTATTTATATATTTGCATGTGTGTATATATACTCTTAAAATAAAATGTTGTTAGAATCTAATAAAAGCTTATCACTCAGTTCTACAAGTCATTAAAATTTTAATATGATACAGAGTAATTTCTACTTTGTTACTGAAGTTACTAAGGAAGAAAGCAATAAATAGTTATTTCTAAACATATACTTAGTATTAAGTATTAAATGTTTTGAAATGGTAGCATGGAAATTTGATTTAGGGGAGAAACTGGATTTGAAGCTAGAAGACTGTTGATGATGATGCTTGTATCAATCTAAAAAAGCAAAGGAAAAAACCCTCCTAAAACTAATAAGTGAGTTCAGCAAGGTCACAAGACACAAGGTCAGCATGCACATGCACACACATGCTCACACACTGATCATTGATCACACACTGGTCACACACTGTACATTCTATATCAGTAACATACAAATGGAAACGAAAATTTAAAAAGCATTTCATTTATAATAAAAAATTAAAATACTTAATGAAACATACATGATGCAGAAAACTAAAGAATGCTGATGAGAGAAATCAAAGACCTAAAAAAATGAAGACATATGGTCATGGATTAAAAGACTCAAAACAGTAAGAACGTCAATTTTCCTCCAAATTGATCTATGAATTTAACCCAATTTCTATCTAAATTCTAGGACTTTTCATAGATAAAGAAAACCTGATTCTAAAAATTTATATGAAAGACAAAGGAACTTCTTACTATAAAGCTGCAATACTCAAGACTGTGTTACTGGCAACAGGAGAAACATACAAGATCAATAGAACAGAATAAAGTCCAGAAATAAGTCCACACAACTATGGCCAACTAATTTTTGATACAAATGCCAAAGCAATTAAACAGAGGAAGACTAATCATTCAACAAATGGTACTACACCACCATTGGCCACAGGCAAAAAAATGAACCTCAGCCTAAATATAATACTTTACAAAAAAAATTCATTCAAAATGGGCCATCAGCATAAACAAAAATACTAAAATTATGAACCATGTAGAAGAAACCACAGGAGAAAACCTTGTGACTTAGGCTTAAAGAGTTTTAAAATATGAAATCAAAAGTATGACTTATCTATTAAAAAAACTGATAAATTATTACTTCAAAAATAAAGTTTCCCTCAGCAAAAGATTTAGACTGAGAAGATATATTATTATAGACTATGAAAAAATATTTGCAAATCACATCTGACCAAGGACTAGTATCTAAAATACATAAAGGATTCTCAAAACTTAGGAAGGAAACAACCCTATTAAAAATGGGAAAAATCTTGAAAAGTTATTTCAACAAAAAATATATAGATCTACAGATGTCAACTAAGGACAAGAAGAGATGTTCAACATCATTAGCCATTATGGAAATGAAAATTAAAGCAAAAATGAGACATCATTACATACCTATTTGAATGGCTACAAATGAAAATACTACTGATAACATCAAGGACTGGTGAGGATCTGAGTACCTGGAACTCACACACTGCTGGTGGGAATGCAAAATTATATAGCCCCTCTGGAAAAGGATTTGACAATTTCTTATAAAGTTAAACACCACTTACCGTACAATCCAACAACTCCACTCCTAGGTGTTTACCCAAGAGAAATAGAAAGTTATGTTCACATAAAACCTGTACACAAATGTTAACAGCTCTCTTCATAACTGCCCCAAACTAGAAACAACCCAAACGTCCTTTAATGTGTCAACAGATAAACTGTGGTGCATCCACACAATGGTACACTACTTATCAATAAAAAGAATCGAAATACTGATACACACAACAAATTAGATGAACCTCAAAGGCTGAACGAAGACAGCCTCAACAGATTATATACTACGTGATCCCATTTATATGACATTATTTAAAAAGACAAAATTACAGTGATGGAGAAGAGATAATGGTTGCCAGGAGTTGGAATTAGGAAACTATGTGACTTACAAAAGAATAGTAGCAGGAGATTTTGGGGGGTTGAAATGTTTCTATCCTGATTGTAATGGTGGTTATACAAATTTTCTCATGTGTTAAAAATTCATAAAACTGTACATCAAAGAAAAAGTCAACTTTATTGTATGGTAATGTAAAAAGTAAAAACTTTGAAAAGTCGATTTACTATTTAAGGTAAAAATAATAATGTATTGTCCGGTTCTTAACATATGTAAAAGTAAAATGAATGACAGTAATAACAGCGCAAGGGCCAGGAGAGGATAAACAGAAGTTAAAAAAAAAAGGTAAAAAGAAAATATTTTACAGATAGTAAGGACCTACATGAAGATCCCAAATTGTTACTATTTTGACGAATGCCTACAATTCTTAACAGTCCTTCCATTTCTGCAAGTATTGTGAACCCTACCTACTGAAAACTAAAAATATAATGAAATAAGAAAAACCTTTTCCTAAATACATCAAGAAGTTAATAATAAAGTAAGGTATCTTCAGAGGCCAAAACCTATCCCTACTTTTTTAGCTGAACACCAAAGACAACTTTTACCCCAACAACATTGGCCTCAACTGATGAAAGTTGAGCTTCACCTACACAAGCTTCAATGGGCACAAAAGACCAACATAAAACCTAGTTTCCAATCTACTATCAACTTCAGTAAAGTAAAAAATGTGCATAACCTGCAACCCAGAAATTCCAGGTTTTTACCCAGAATATGTTCTCAAGGAGACATGAATAAAAATATTCACAGTAGCACTGATAGTAATAGTAAAATACAAACAACACTAAAATTTAAAGTAACTCCAATGTCCGTTAAAAAGAGAAATTAAATAAACTAAAATATTCACACAGGAAAATGAATATAGCTACATGTGACAACACAAATGTATCTCAAGAACATTTCTATCAAGTGAAAAAAGCAAGTCACTAAAAACACACAAAACACAAATATGGTTACATTTATGAAGTTTGTGTTCCTACACATGTGATAGATCTGCAAGGGAAATGATAAGCACAATATTGCAGATGATAATTATCTCTGAGGTGAGGGAAAGGAATGAGACTGGAGAAAAACACAAGACAACTCAAAGATATTTGAAATCATTTATAAACATTTCTTTATCTAGTCAACATTTAATTAAAAACCCTGAACAAGATTATTCAGACAACCAAAATACATCAAGGTTCATTAAAACCTCTCAATAGTCTTAAGACATGTTAAATTACCCTAAAACAGTTCTGCATTTGCTTTAATCCCCCATAAAAAATTAGATAGCCAAAAACTACTGACTCTGCATTTCCAGTATTTCTCACATCTATCCTCTTTCCATTTTCACTGATAACATCTAAGAAATTCAGGTCCTCAAAATCTCTAACCAGGACTAGTGAGGTAACCTCCAAATTGATCTCCTTACCTCCATAATTTCCCCTCTTCAATACCTCCTTAAAGTGAACCAAGTTTATCTTCCTAAAATGCAAGTTAAATGGTATCATCTTCCCCTTCTCATCAAAAATTATTCTATTGCCTACAGATGACAGAGCACACTAAACAAAGGTCTTCTCTGGTCTGGCATAGGCAGTCTTATCTCAACTCTCACTGAATCCGCACCCCATTCCCTTAACCACCCAAATCTCTAATCACCCTAGACTACTCATAAAACCTTGAACGATACACATCTTCAAATATCTGTATTGTTTGCACAATCTCAAATGTACTTTCCACCCATAATATCTGTATATACCAATCATACTCATAGTTTAAAATTCACTTCAATCTTTGTCTTCTTTATGATGCTTTCCCAATGTTCAAAACACTGAAAATCCCAGTCCAGCACCTTTTAACTGGAATAGTAAAATTTTCACCTCACAAATCTCTAAATACCTTAACTAAACCTCCTCATGGCGATCATATCCTTCCACTTAGTATTATAATTACATGTGGATGTTTTATCTCCTCTCCAGTCTAAGCATCTTTAAACAGAAATTCTCTTTAACACCTGACACAATATTTTTATTAGTAGACACCCAAGTATTATATAGAAGAAGCTTCTGGATATTCATTTAATTTGGAGGCTAAGTTAAAATTAAGTTATTTCAAATCCAATTTCAAAAAAAAAAAGGAACATATTAGTCTTAAAATAAATGTTAACTTTTGTAGAGAACACTATCGTAAATTTAGACCACAATCATTTAAATAAAACCATAGATGAGTTTATACTAAGCACAGTGATATGCCTATAGTCTAATAATGCTAAGAGCTTTGTTTAATGGAATTTTAATGAATTTAATTGATATCCAAATTAGAACTCTGAAACTTCAGTGCTTTTACCATAGCCTGAAAGGATTTACATTTCCAGGCAATAAATGCCAAGGAAGGAAGTACATGAGCACAGTATATGCCAAAGGGACTTTCTGCTACTCAACTCCATTTTGGCTGACAATAAAAACTTCAACAAGAAGCTCAACTATGATGATTTCCCTTGAAGAAGAAGAGTGACTTAAAACAAGTACAGTTTAGTACAGCTGAGGGCCTCATAAAACCTTGAATACTGCTAAACAAATTAACCGCGAAGAATAAACTCTCCATGAATACCAAGAAAGATGTTTTTTTTCCATTTCTTACCTATGAATTTTATCAATGGTACAAGCAACTAAAGCTATTATATTGGATCTTAATGAGTTACATCAAGAATTTAAAGAGGTCAGTTAAAAATTAAACCAAATCAGAAACTCCCTATCATTTTTCTATTTAAAGGCAAACTTGGTGGTATTTATTTTCCTGGCAAACTATCTTCTTCATTACCTAAAACAAATATATTCTTTCCTTCTTCAAATACCACATTAATGTCCTATTATTGTTTCTCTCAGAACCTTGAATTTGTTCCTTAACATCTTCAAACTCATCCTACAAGAACTCATTGGAATTGTTTTTCTTCAGAGATAACTTCAAAGTACATTGTAATATTGATAAGCAATGCGTTAACATTTATGACTAGCCACTGCATATTTGACACAGGGAAGCATTACTGAAAAAAATTACTGACATCCATACTGTTATGCTTCATTGTACTGCTTTTTCACTATGTACAGAATTAAAGAAAGCAATGACTCTAGAACACACTTTGAAAACCAGTTACCTATCACTTCCAAATATAAGTATAAATGTAGTTATCTTGACAAGGAACCCTTCAAGTACTGAATTAAACTCAGTCACCTCTAAGATTATCTGCTGAGGATCCTTCTCGTTTTAAAGTCACTATGAAAAATGGTACGATTTCTGCATAAATAAAAACTACTATTACCTTTATGGCCTGTCCCTAACAGCAGTTTTTGTCATACATTTTCATTTTTAATATCTATGTTCAAATTCTATGCTTACATAATTTTCTTTTAAGCAGTAACATCTCTTAGATATTTTACTGAGGAACACTGGAATAAAAATCATTTTGCAACCAAACTCTTACCTGAATAATTGTGGCCAGTATATTTACATAATTACTTTCAGTTTGATAGAGCTCTTTTGCAACTTGCCACCTTGCTGACTGCTCTGAAGGAACTGGAGTGGAATTTTTAGAAGACTTAGTGCAAGACTTTGGTGTTTCTAAAAGGTAAAAAGGAGAAAAGATTTAATGGAAGCTAGATGTAAGTACCAAACATTGTACAGATTTAACAGGAAAATAAAGAGAAGGATACCTACTCTTAGAAATATACCACCAGATAGATTTTCATTGAAGTGGAATTTCCTCACAAGGTAAGGCCAGAAGAAAATGGTCAAAAACAATCAATGGCTCCAAACTGATAGACATTCTACATTCTATTTTGGAGACTGTACTCTTCAAAAATGTCAAGATGGATAAAAGCAAAGAAAGATTGAGGAACTGTTTCAGATTAGAAGAGATTAGAGAGAGATAACATAATAACATGTGACCCTGGATTGGATCCTGGACCAAAAAAAAGAAGATTTTTATTTTGCTAAAAGGACATTAGGACATTAGTGGAATAATTGGTAAAAATTAGAGTAGATGGTAGTATTTATGTTAATTTCCTAAATACAATACTTGTACCATAGTTATATAACAAATGCCTCTGTATTTTGGGAAATACACATTTAAGTATATAGAGGTAAAGGCATATTACATCTGTAACTTACTCTTAAACAGTGCAGATATATTTTAAAAACGTGTGTGTGTAGAAAAAGAGAAAAAGAAAATGAATGAATGAATGCTAAAGCAAATATGGCTGAATATTTCCATTTGGGAAATCTGAGTAGAGTGTACTAGAATCTTTGTACTATTTTTGGCAGTTTTTTTGCAATCTGAAATTATTTCAGAATAAAAAGCTGAAATAATAAAATGGAAAGCAACAAATAAAATTATTTAAGTTGAAAAAGGAAGAGGTTGGAGGCTTAAAAATGACAGCATGAAAGCTGAGACAGAAACCTACTCCCAAAACCACATATAATGTGAAAATATAGCAAATACA
This sequence comes from Smutsia gigantea, assembly GCA_032199065.1. NCBI lineage: Eukaryota > Metazoa > Chordata > Mammalia > Pholidota > Manidae > Smutsia > Smutsia gigantea. Next base: position 56,818 of record JAVSCE010002621.1, read on the forward strand.
TCTAATTCTGAAAGAGCAACAGGAAAGAAGACTGCAACAGACTGCCTACACCTGGGGAAACCAGCAGACCTCAAGGAAAAGGGTAAAGTACCAAAGCTGTGATCCAGAGGGACCCAAGCCTTTCCCCCAACCCAGCTCACCAGCAGGAAGAAGAGAAAGGGAGCAGGGAAGGGGTGTAGGGCTAGGACTGCTGACACCCGGACCTGGAGATCTGCTCTGGGAGCACAAACCTACATTACATGGTGCTCTGGAGATTAGAGAGGTCGGAAAGCTTAGATAGGCAGAATACTTGCAGAGCTGAGATTCCAACCACTTGTGGAAAACACATAGCCACAACCGGCCGCTCAGGGACAAAGGAAAGGCGGGTAGTCTGAGAGACTTCCTAACAGCAAGAGGGGCAAGGATTGCTCAGAACTTTCTACTCAGAAGAAAGGACAGGTGGACAAAATTATCCGGGCACACTCAGCCCAGCAGGTTGGGAACTTTCACGATCTTGAGGCACTCCATCCCCCTGGCTGGGTATGCAGGTACGAGCCCCACCCCTAACCCCCACCCTGCGATACACAACCTGCTGCGCCTTCCTCCCAGCAGGCACCAGCTCACAAACTGACTACGCCCACCATTGCACCAGGCTAGCCAGAGGGCAGCCCCACCTACAGCAGCTACAAGTGCAAAGCACAGAGGCTTCCCCTTTCATGGTCGGCCCACTGGCCCTGTCAGTAGAGGCAGGCACTGCAGCCGAGAAGTAGGAAATAGCTCTTTTCTCTGGACAAGCACCAGTGCCACTCGCCTGCAACCCCCACCAACACACCAGGGGCTGAGCAGCTCCAGAGAGTAGAGCTTCTGGGCACTACAGGGCGCCACATACAAATATGAAACATCAAAAGAACATGGTTAAAACCAAAATCCCACAAACACCAGAAAGAGGGCCAAGTGAAACTGAACTTATCAATCTTCCTGAAGGAGATCTCAAAATAAAAATTATAAACATGCTCACAGAGCTACAGAAAAATATTCAAAAACTGAGGGAGGAATTCAAGAATGAGGTTCAAATGTTGAAGAATACAGTATCTGAAATGAAACATACAATGGAGGGATTTAAAGCAGATTAGATGAAGGAGTGGAGATGGTAAATGAAATAGAAATTAGAGAACAGGAATACAAACAAGGTGAGGCACAGAGAGAAAAAAGGATCTCTAAGAATGAAAGAATATTGAGAGACCTGTGTGACCAATCCAAACGGAAAAATATTTGCATTGTAGGGATACCAAAAGAAGAAGAGAGAGAAAAAGAGATAGAAAGTGTCTTTGAGGAGGTAATTGCTGAAAACTTCTCCAATCTGGGGAAGGAGATAGTCTCTCAGGCCATGGAGATGCACAGATCTCCCAACACAAGGACCCAAGGAAGATAACACCAAGACATATAATAATTAAAATGGCAAAGATCAAGGACAAGGACAGACTATTAAAAGCACCCAGAGAGAGAAAAAAGATCACATACAAAGGAATCAGGCATCATCAGACTTCTCAACAGAAACCTTTACAGGCCAGAAGGGACTGGCATGATATATTCAATGTAATGAAACAGAAGGGCCTCAACCAAGAATACTCTACCTGGCAAGATTATTATTTACATTTGAATGAGGGATTAAACAGTTGCCAGATAAGCAAAAGCTGAGAGAATTTACCTCATATAAACTGTCTCCATAGTGTATTTTGGAGGGACTGCTATAGATAGAAGTATTCCTAAGGCTAAATAGCTCTCACCAGAGGAAATAAAACCACAGTAAAGAAAGTAGACCAATTAATTACTAAGCACGTGCAAAATTAAATCAACTACCCCCAAAGTCAGTCAAGGGATAGACAAAGAGTACAGAATGTAATACCTAATATATAAAGAATGGAGGGGGAAGAAAAAGGAGGAAAAAAAAAAAGAACTTTTAGTTGTGTTTGTAATAGCAAACTAAGTGAGTTAGGTGAGACTGTTAAGATAGTAAGGAAGATACCCTTGAACCTTTGGTAACTAGGAATCTAAAGCCTGCAATGACAGTAAGTACATACCTATCAATAATCACTATAAATATAAATGGTCTGAATGCACCTATCAAAAGTCATAGAGACTGAACAAATTAAAAAACAAGACCCATCTATATGCTGCTTACAAGAGACTCACTTCAAACTCAAAGACATACATGGACTAAAAGTGAAGGGATGGAAAAAGACATTTCATGCAACTAATAGGGAGAAAAAAGCAGGAGTTCCGGCATTTGTATCAGACAAAATAGACTTCAAAACAAAGAAAGTAACAAGAGACAAAGGACTTTAAATAATGATAAAGGGGCCAGAACAACAAGAGGACATAACATTTAAGTATCTATGCTCCCAACATAGAAGCACCTACATATGTAAAAAACAAATATTAACAAAATTGAAAGGGGAAATAGAATGCAATGCACTCATTTTAAGAGACTTCAACACTCCACTCACTCCAAATGACAGATCAACCAGACAGAAAAAGTAAGGACACAGAGGCACTGAACAACACATTAGAAAAGATGGACATAACAGACATCTACAGAACTCTACACCTAAAAGCAGTAGAATACATATTCTTCTCAAGTGTATATAGAACATTTTCAAGAATAGATCATATAACAGACCACAAAAAGAGACTCAATAAATTAAAATAGATTGAAATTGTACCAACCAGCTTTCTTAGACCACAAAGGTATAAAACTAGAAATAAATTACTCAAAGAAAATGAAAAGGCTCACAAACACATGGATGCTTACCAACATGCTTCTAAATAATCAATGGATCAATGGCCAAATAAAAACAGAGATCAAGCAATATATGGAGACAAATGACAACAATAATTCCACACTTCAAAATCTGTCAGATGCAGCGAAGGCCATGCTAAGAGGGAAGTATACTGCAATATAGGCTTACCTCAGAAAAGAAGAACAACTCCATATGAACAGTCTAAACTCACAATGAAACTAGAAAAAGAAGAACAATTGAGACCCAAAGTCAGGAGAAGGAGGGACATAATAAAGATTAGATCAGGAATAAATAAAATTGAGAAGAATAAATCAATAGAAAGAATCAATGAAAGAGGGAGCTGGTTCTTCGAGAATATAAACAAAAGAGATAAACCCTTAGCATAACTTATCAAGAAAAAAGGAGTCTACACACATAAACAGAATCACAAATGAGAAAAGGAAAAATCACTACAGAAACCATAGAAATACAAAAAATTTTTAGAGAATACTGTGAAAAATTATATGCTAACTAACCGGATAAACTAAAAGAAACAGACAACTTTCTAGAAAGATAAAACCTTCTAAGGCTGACCTAGGATGAAACAGAAAATCTGAACAGACCAATTACCAGCAACAATATTGAACTGGTAATCAAAAAACTACCTAAGAACAAAATCCCTGGACCAGATGGCTTCACTGCAGAATTTTATCAAACCTAATACCCATTTCTCCTTAAAGTTTTTTCAAAAAGTAGAAGGGAAGGGAATACTTCCAAATTCATTCTATGAGGCTGGCATCACAGTAATACCAAAACCAGCAAAAGATACCACAAAAAAAGAAAAATATCCTTGAACATAGATGCAAAAATACACAACAAAATATGAGCAAATTGAATTAAAAAATACACTAAAAAGATCATCCATCATGAGCAAGTAGGATTTATTGCAGGGATGCAAGGATGGTACAATATTAGAAAATCCATCAACATCAGGCATCTCATCAACAAAAAGAAGGACAAAAGCACATGATCATCTCCATAGATGCTGAAAAAGCATTCGACAAAATTCAACATCCATTCATGATAAAAACTCTCAACAAAATGGGTATAGACAGCAAGTACCTCAACATAATAAAGGCCATATATGACAAAACCACAGCCAACATCATACTTAACAGCGAGAAGCTGAAAGCTTTTCCTTTAAGATCAGGAACAAGACAAGGATGCCGACTCTCCCCACTTTTTTCAACATAGTTCTGGAGGTTCTAGCTACAGCAATCAGACAACACAAAGAAATAAAACGCATCCAGATTAGAAATGAAGAAGTTATACTGTCACTGTTTGCAGATGACATGATATTGTACATAAAAAACCCTAAAGAATCCACCCCAAAACTACTAAAATAACTGAATTCAGCAAAGTTGCAGGATACAAAATCAACACACAGAAATCTGTTGCATTCCTATATACTAACGATGAACTAACTAGCAGAAAGAGAAATCAGGAAAACAATTCCATTCACAATTGCATCAAAAAGAATAAAATACCTAGGAATAAACCTAACGAAGGAAGTGAAAGACCTATATCCTGAAAACTACTAGACACTCCTAAGAGAAATTAAAGAGGACACCAATAAATGGAAATATCTCCTGTGCCTATGGATAGGAAGAATTAATATTGTCAAAATGGCCATCCTGCCTAAAGCAATCTACAGATTCAATGCAATCCCTATCAAAATACCAATGGCATTCTTCAACAAACTAGAGCAAATAGTTTTAAAATTCATATGGAACCACAAAAGACCCCAGCCCCGAATAGCCAAAGCAATCCTGAGAAGGAAGAAAAAAGCAGGGGGGATGACGCTCCTCGACTTCAAGCTCTACTACAAAGCCACAGTAATCAAGACAATTTGGTACTGGCACAAGAACAGACCCATAGATCAATGGAATAGAATAGAAAGCCCAGATATAAACCCAAGCATATATGGTCAATTAATATATGATAAAGGAGCCATGGATATATAATGGGGAAATGACAGCCTCTTCAACAACTGGTGTTTGCAAAACTGGACAGCTACATGTAAGAGAATCAAACTGGAATATTGTCCAACTCCAGACATAAAAGTAAACTCGAAATGGATCAAAGACCTGGATGTAAGTCATGAAACCATAAAACTCATAGAAGAAAACATAGGCAAAAATCTGTTGAATATAAACATGAGCAACTTTTTCCTGAACGCATCTCCTCAGGCAAGGGAAACAAAAGCAAAAATGAACAAATGGGACTATATCATGCTAAAAAGCTTCTGTACAGCAAAAGACACCATCAACAGAACAAAAAGGCATCCTACAGTATGGGAGAATATATTTGTAAATGACATATCCGACATGTGGCTAACATCCAAAATATATAAAAAACTCACATGTCGTAACACCCAAAAAGCAAATAACCTGATTAAAAAATGGGCAGAGGATATGAACAGATATTCTCCAAAGAAGAAATTCAGATGGCCAACACGTACATGAAAAGATGCTCCACATCACTAATTATCAGGGAAATGCAAATGAAAACCACAATGAGATATCACCTCACACCAGTTAGGATGGTCAACATCCAAGTCTAGGAACAACAAATGCTGGCAAGGTTGCAAAGAGGAAGCCTCCTACACTGTTGGTAGGAATGTAAATTAGTTCAACCACTTTGGAAACCATATGGAGGTTCCTCAAAAAAATAAAAATAGAAATACCATTTGATCCAGGAATTCCACTCCTATGAATTTACCCAAAGAAAGCAAAATCTCAGATTCAAAAAGACATATGCACTTCTATGTTTATCGCAGCACTATGTACGACAGCCAAGATATGGAATCAACGTTAAGTGTCCATCAGTAGATGAATGGTTAAAGAAAAAGTGGTACATATACACAACAGAATACTATTCAGCCATGAGAAGAAAACAAATCCTACCATTTGCAACATGTATGGAGCTAGAGGGTATTATGCTCAGTGAAATAAGCCAGGCAGAGAAAGACAAGTACCAAATGATTTCTCTCATTTGTGGAGTATAACAACAAAGCAAAACTGAAGGAACAAAACAGCAGCAGATTCACAAACTCCAAGAAGGGACTAGTGGTTACCAAAGGGGAGGGGTGGGGGAGGTTGTGGGGGAATGGAGGGAGAAGGGGATTGGGGGGTATTATAATTGGTACACATGGTGTAGGGGAGTCATGGGGAAGACAATGTAGCACAGAGAAAACAAGTAGTGACTCTGTGGCATCTTACTACAGTGATAGACAGTGACTTCAATGGGGTATGGAGGCTACTTGATAATATGGGTCAATATAGTAACCATAATGTTTTTCATGTGAAACCTTCCTAAGAGTATATATCAATGATACCTTAATAAAAAAAAAAGAAGAAGTTGTTCTGATTTCACAACTACATTAACAGAAAATTTTTCATATATATATGAAGGAAGCCTCCCTCAAAAAAACCCAACATCAACTGCATATTGTTTGTTACTTTAAAGTATCCTATAATATAAACTATCCATTTCAACTCAAAGTAGAGAGAGGATACATTATTATAATTTGTATTTCAAGAAAAATTGAAAAAAGAAATTTCATAAAAGCTAAAATATATTTTCTTACTTTCATTGTAGTTAAATACTTCAACTTTATATATTGAATCCCTTAGTATCAAGTTTTTCTGTACAAACAGGAATGTATAACATGCAATATTATCACATAAAGAAGATACATAGTCCCAGCATATCAACTTTTACTCAGTGATAGCTAATTTAAACATTATTAAAATAATTATGTATATTATGGAATTTTAAATGCTTTTTAAAGATAGCAAACTTCAAAGAATTTTGCACTTGCCATACATTATAACAGGTTACTCTCACAAGATTCAGGATCTTTTGCCATAGGAGATACTTCAGGGAGGAAAAAACTGACAGAAACTGGTCTAATTAAAGTATTATGTTTAGGCAGAGAACTACAAAATGGGGATTCTATTATATAAAGTGCCCATTTATTAGTATAGTTGTTATTTCTGTTTTCTTTAGTGGTTTTCCTGTCCCCTAAATTGCATATTCAAGTTTCAGTCCTTTAAAATCAGCTCTTACCATCCCATGCCCATTATGTCCATCACTATTGAAGAACCAGTAAATTCTCAGATTTATATTACTAATCATTAGGCCCCACCAATCGCCTAATCACCCAATCAGTCTTACAGATTCCACTTTTCCAAATGCCTACTGGACCTTTGTACCTCAGTTTGATTTGGATTTCTCTAAAATGCACTATTTTCCTCCAAAATATGAACTTCTTATTTTTGCCAAGGTAATGTTTCTTCTACTTAATAGTTTGCCATCATTTCCTCTCATTCCCTTCCTATCACTACATTCTCAGTATTTCTCTACTGCTTCTGACTTTTCTTTCCAACCATTACCAAGCCTCTTCACCTCATGGCCCAAGTCATTGTAGATTACTTCATGGTCTGATTATCTCTAAACTGCCTTCCTTCTAATCATTCTTCAGAATAACCCAAGGTTACCTACGAAATCAATTACTCTGCTGCTCAAGAGTTTCTAAAGTTCTTTGTTGCTGACAAAATACAGTTCAGCATGCAAGTCTGATTTCAAAGTACTCCAATATTAGGTCTCAGTTAACCTTTTTAATTTAACTATTGGTTCCACACTCCAAGCAAACTGACCTATTCACTTTTCCCTAAAAATTGTATTTGTATACTGTTATCTGTACTCTTGTTCCTCTATACTTTCAAATACACCTGTTTTCTGGGCCTAACTAAAGCATACCTACCTTTAAGAATATTACTGGAGAGCATGACACTACATGAAATTAAAGGTAGGTGAGGAAGGACTATATGGGAACCTGAAAGATACACAAAGCCCCTGAATGACTTTAAGCAGAGGAGTGGCATCATCTAATTTATATATATTTTAGAGCCATCTCTAAGTGCTGCATGTAGGAAGGCAAAATGGATACAGAGACTGATTAGGAGACTACTGTAATCATCTTAAAAGACCCTTTTTCAGAAAAGGCTGCTAAAGGAAGAGTGGCAAAGGAACAGAGTTGAGGTGGGTAGACAGAAGGAAGAGTTCTAATTTAATAATGTTAAGTTTAAGATGTGTCTCACACATGGAAAAGGAGGTATCAAGTAGGCAGTTGGACAGGGAAAAGACAGATTTGGGAGTCATCACCATATAAATGCTTTTAAAGCCATGGAATTAATTGAGATCATTAAGGAATAATCCAACAGAGAGGAAACAACCCAGGAATAACATTTAACATTTAGCTGGAGAGAGAAGTCAGGCAAAGGAGAATGAAAAATGAGTGATGGACAAAAGTCAAGAGAAAAAAATGTATCCAGGAAGGATTAGCTGTTTGTGTGATGAATGCTGTTGATTGCACAAAAACTGCCAGTCTTCCTAGCAAGAGCAACTTTGTGCAACTGAAGTTCAATTGAAGTGAGGTGAAAAGAAAATAAAAAGCAAGGAAATGAGACAATGGATCATTAACTCTTTGAAGAGTACTCATGTGAAAGGGAAGAAATGGGATATTACAGTGGAGAGGATCATAGGGTCAAAGGGAGGTTTTGTTACTTAAATCTATTTGTGTGTAGACTAAAAAAACAAAAATAGAGGAAAAATTTGGTGACCAAGAGAAAAGTGTTAATGAGCCTTCCCGTATCAGTTACGAACAAAGTGAACTCATTCTCCTGTGAGTTTATTGTACCTCTTTTCTCCATGTCACATTCTGTGATCTTGTTTAGCCAGTGTTAATAAGAATTTGCTCTTTCAACAGTTGTATCACTTCTTAGCTGTGTGAACCTAGACAAGTTACTTCTCTAACCTCAGTCTAGTGATCTCTAAAACAGGGGGTAATAAGACCTATCTTATGAATACGTTAAGTATATAAAGCACTTAGCACATAGTAGGAAATCATGAAATGGAAGCATTTTCATGTGCCTTTTCTCCTCAAATAGAAAAAAGGTAATTAAGGGCAAAACCTTTCAAACTCACTCTAGTAGGCATTTATATTGCAATAATCATTCCATTCCACTAAATTTTAAAGATCAATTTTTAAAAGAGTGAATTACCTCCATAGTTAATGCTAGACTCTGGTGTGTTGGAGATATCAAGGAGTGACCCTATAGAAAGGGAATGTTCAGCTGATGGGCGCTTACGGGGAGGGAAAGGTGACATGTCTGTCTCTCTTGAAAGCTGAGCAAGTGTCTCTTTTAAACGACGTCTTTTGCGATTGCTGTTTGGGGTATTTAGAGAAAGCAGTGACACTGATTTCTTGAGCTCAGGAGTGTTAGCCTGCAATCAAAAGCACAAAAGTTCAATTTTACTTCCATGGTTCTTTACTGAAACAGGAACAAAAGAAAAATACATTATGGGTCTGACAAAATTTGGATTTTGCACAATAATTTTACAACTATACACTCTGCCAGCTAATTCAGAAGCTTCATAAAACTTAATAGTCAAGGGACCACTGTAATTGTCTAACCCCTAGCATCTCATTCTTTTTCTTCACAGCACTATCACCATTACATATTCATCTGCAAGCTTGTTTACTGCCTACTCCCCTGTTAGGCCATAAACTCCAGGAGGGCAGGGACGATTCATATTTTGTTCACTGTATCCCTAGCATTTAGCACACTGCCTGTACATACTGCTCTCCAATATTTGTTGAATACCACCTGACTTTAAGAGCTCTCTCCCGAAATCTAAGGCATATTTTTTAAACATTATGTTAAGAAACTTACATTGAGAACAGAAAAGCACAATATAACACCTATTTAGATTTTAGAGCACAATAAATCCACACCTCATATTCAATATTCCATTCAAACTCAAGCCCAAACTGAAGTAGATCTTTCCTTAAAGCCTGCTTCTATTAACCCTATGCCACATTTTGGTGAATGACACCACTCTTCACCAAATCCAGCATGAAGGCTGCATTTTCCTTGCCTACATTCTACTACTAGAGTAATTTTTTAAATGACATCTCTCCCTTTAATATTCTTCAATGGCTCCTAATACTTACAGGATAAAACTCAAACTCTCTAAAATATGAGAAACTTGTTGATCTGCCCACCTACCTCAAGTGAGCTTTACCTGTTGGCATTCTTTCCCATATGCTTCTCCAAAGCCGTATTAAACTACTTGCTGTTTTAATGTACTTTCATACCCTTTCCTGCCTAACTTGAATGTCCTTACCAGATTAGCCTACTAAATTGGCTCAACATATATTTGCTCTTTTCATCCCGCCTGAGTCTCACAGAGTGAAGCTAGTTAGAATACTTTACTCAGTTATAGCACACACCATTTTGCACTATAACTGTGCATCTATCTTTCTGTTAACGTTCTACATTTCTGAAGACAGGAATGTTACTGTTTATAATGGTACCACCAAGAATTAGCACAGAATGATATATTAGATTAAAATAATATGCACGGCATTGAATAGTTTCCCTTAAATCTACATAGACTATTACTCAGTATCCAGTTGTTTATTCTGAAACTCCTAAACATGATATAAAAGATGATCTGTATGCTAACACCATACTCTTTCTAGACAGAAAAGTGTTATCTTTATACAATCAAATTTACAGAACAAACGAGGGACAAAAAAGCTACCTTTTCATATAAATACATAGTTTCTCCAGCTCGGGCATCCATTTGAATGCTTCCCCAGAACCACTAAGTGAGAGAAAGAACATTTTAATTAAGAATTTTCCTTAACAGAAAAACTACTAGTAGTATTTTTTTTTAAAACAATCTTTCTAGAATTACCTCTTGCTTGACAACATAAAGTTTCTTTGAAGGCTCAAATGGAAGTTCTTTTACTACATTCTCTTCAACTATAAGGTGAGTGCATCTTTCATCTCCAACAGGTAAATAGTTACCTCCTAAAAAGGAATGCATACAAACATAAATAAGCCAAACTATTTATCTCCAAATCCAAAATTTTAAGGAAGCATATTCACTGGGTGTGACTAGGCAGGAGTGGGAAGTAAAATATAACTTGTACATTATGCTAAATTCTACCTTGCATTTCAGTCATTTCCTCCATATTGTTTTTCTCTTCATCTGAAAATCCCAGGAAACTTAAAATGCAATCTTGAAATGGAGGAACTTTAAATTCATTTCTAAAATCATCAATTGATGCACAGAAATCCCTAAAAAATAAAGTATATTCTTTTAAAACCAGCTTTCTCCAAACTCAGTAAATTAGGTATATCAATTTATAAATCTCCAGTAATTCTCAAGGTTTAAGTACAATCTACTTGTTGAAAATATTTTACATTTATGTTTATAAAACCTTCAGTTAAAAAAGAAAAATTGATGGATCTCGTCTCCCCAGAAGTAATCTGACAAAATTTGATCACATATAATCTTAACAAGATTTTAATTCCTGCTCTGTATAAGAAATTCTATATGTATTCCAAGGATTCTTTAGTTTCATGAAATCTTAAGTAATGATGAAGTACAACTGTTGCAAGGAATTATGAGGTTGAAAACTTAACATGGTTATGAATGACAATCACTACTTAACATGTAGACAAACATATGAAAAAGTAAAATAATCTGAACATCCAAATGCATTAGGCATTAACTGAAAATGTTAATTATTTTCTAATAATTTTAGAAATTTTATGAAAAAATTTCACAAAGTAAAAAGACAACATAGGTTTTTTTCACTTTTCATTTTTTTTATAATTTTTTAAATAATTTTGCCTCACCTAGACCTCATCCCCTTGGCTACCCAAAGACTGAATTCATTTTTTCTATACTATCTATAAATTTGGGGTTTTTTACTCATGGTTTTATCTTTATAATTTGTTTATTAATTTGAATAATGAACTACTGAATTGCTAAACACTTACTGCTCATTCCGCCTTTCCCAAGCCTTATAAATCCATTCTGGCTTCATAATTGGAGTACCCAGGCTCACAGCGATCTAAAAATATGAACATTAATTTTGATGAATTTTTGCCTTAAATAACTGCATTCATGGAAGTTCTAACAATTACACAGTACTTCTTTGCAAAACAAGTTCCATGATATCCAAACTGTTTTATTTTATTTTAAATAAATATCTGATGTTAAGTTCATCTTTATTGTATTTTTATTTCCTTAGAAGCACTGACACCCCCACAAGATAGCACTACAGAACTTCTGATTAATTCACTAAAAACTTCAATAGGAATTGGAAAGCATATCTAACAGGAATTCAACATTACCCTAAAATTACTATTTGCTACATAAATACCAATGGAAGATGAGAACAAAATGATAAACTCTTCCTAAAATATTAAAAGTGCAGTCTTAAAACTAAAATTTTAATCCTGTTAAGAATACTTTCTCCTGTTCTTTTACAATTTTCACAAGTTAAATCTTAGGACCATTTTATAAGACCGTATCTCTGTTCTTCTTAAAAACCAGTAAGAGTCCTTGTCGCAGTGGCCGGAGCCGGCTGGCCTCTGGTCCTCGCATCGGCCCGGTGGAGCCGGACGCTGTCCCCGGCGCGGCGGGGAAGATGGTGCTGAGCGGCCCCGGGCCCACCGCGCACCACCGCAAGTGAGCTCAGAGCGGTCGCGGGCGTCCGCCGAGCAGCTGGCCACATGGTCAGTTGCGGGCCGTTGCCCACCGGGCGGGCTAACAAACTACAGTGAATATTGAACATCATTCTGACAATGACATTTCATCTCTTCACACGAGGGGACTCGTGAAATCTTAGAATTGTTACCATGACAATGAGTTGGGAACCTGTCAAAGGAGATCTCCTATGCTGTAACCCTGCCTTCACTTACACGACCCTCCAGAGGAAGGACAATTTCCTTTTGCCTGAGAAGCAGCGAACTGCCCACAACCTGCATCCAGTGAGAAGCCGACACGACCTCAGACTCCAGTTCTCCTCCGGTGAACTGTGTCCAAAATAACCCTCCCTGACTTCCTCCCACAAGGTGGTAAAAGCTAGCCTCCTTTTTCTTTCGCCACAGTGCACCTGTCCTGCACAGCACTTCCTCTGCTATGCTTGAAGGCTCATCTTTAATTACCATTTGTTTTATTTAAGGTTGATGCTACCATTATCCATATGTATGTACACACACTGTATTCCTGAAGTCCAAAATTAGTCAACAGGGTTTTTTGTTTGCATGTTTGTTTTTAATCTAAGGATATATAGCCATTATGTTTTCTAAATTACCTGTATTTTTTTTATTTGTTTTTTATCATTCTGAGTGATTGTGACAGTTGTGTGAAATACAGCTAAGGTTCATTTCTGGCTTTTCTTTGACTTTTAGTTGCATTTCCCCATCCTTGTTGAATTAATATTTTTGGACCTGTAGACTAATTGCATCTTGTAAAATTCTAAACTATGCAAAATGATATAGTCACAGAAGTGTTACCCCTCTTGTCCCTTTTTGTTCTTATGATTGAGTATGAGTCCTTCATAAATACTGGATACAAGTCCTTTAGAGACATGCTTTTCCAAATATATTCTCCCAAGTGTATAGCAATAGACTTAATAGATATGAAAGTCTTGGAAATATGTGTTGTTATTTTCATAATGTCTGATTGAAGAGCTATTTTTTTTAATGTAAAGTGCAATATCTCATTTTTAGAAATTTTAGGTTTCATGTGTTGTTCTAAGAATTCTTTCTCAACCACATTATAAATATTTCCCCAATGTTTTATTTTAAAACGTTTATGTTTACCTTTAAATTTACACCAGTATTTCTTTTTCATTGATTTCTAAAATATGGTGCCTGTGGTTTTCCATTCCTCTAGCACAGTTTGTTTAAAATACTACCCTTTGCTATTGAATTACTTTTGCACCTTTGTCAAAAAGCAATTGACCACATGCATAGGCCTATTTCACTGTAATTTATTCTTATATTTATTCTGATATTATCCCACTCTATTGATTATTGTTGCTTAAATGTAAATTTTGAACTCTAGTGTGAATCCTTGGTTTTATAATTTTTCAGAACTTTGGTCCATTGCTCTTCCATATGTATTATATATCAATTGACAAGATTTACTAGAATCCTGCTGGGATTTTTATTGGGATCACAGTGAATTTCTAGATGAATTTTGGGAGAACTGACATCCTAACAGAATTAAATCTTTTAATTCATGAATGTAGCTATCTATTTATTTAGATATTGTTTATAGTTTCTCTTCTTGATGTTATAGCTCTTAACATTAACATATAAATCTGAGACATTTTAATTTATAATTACATCTTTTGGTGTAACTACAAACAATTTTGTATTTTAATTTTCAAATGAAATTACTCAACTGTACTGTAACAAGAAATAAAACTGAGTTTTGTTTAAGAAAAAAACCAGTAAGAGTGAACTATCTGCTCTAATCACCTCCTGACCCCCTCATTCACCAATGCTCATAGTAACCTGTGCTAATGTTGTCCACCTACTAACCTCCACAATCCCTGTCTTTCAAGACCTAACTCAAGTCCCCTTGCCTCTTAAAACTTAAGAGACCACACTCCTGATTTTAAATTTTTACTAAATATACACATAGCAAAAACTAAATTTCTAATCCTTAGCATACTATGGAGTGCTATTATTAAATCCATCCCAAAAGAATGCTATATTGAAATACACAGAAATACCAAAGTTTACATACCCTGAATTTTTCTCCTTGTGTACAATTTGCCACCAAATGTGTAACTTTTGAATTAAAATCTTTTCGAATAACTCCACCCATGTGATGGGCCAATGTCACCAATTTGACCTCAAAAGAAAAATTAAGCAACATTGACTTTATGATTAATTTGAACAGAATTTTAAATTAAATTTACAATTTCTTCAGCATTTACTGAATAATTTTTATTTATAAGGTACAAGCAATTTTTAGAAAAATTTAACTTTTGTCAAAAAATTAACCTTTTTGTCAAAGAAAGAGTCATTTGCCTTACTGGCAGAAGCAAAATTATCCACAGAGGTAAGCTAGTAAAGATGATCACACAAAACTGTTAAAACAATTGGTTTTTACACAGCCTAAATGTATTACTTTTTTAACCCAGGTTTAATCACATCAAGATTCTTCCGACATAATTAAGAGTAATACTCCATTAGCTCCAACATAGAAATTTTTATGAATCAAAGAAAGAAGGTTCTATGAATTCTCTACAGCAATGAAATTATTTTCTGGCTGGCCTTGTATAACAAAAATTGCAATATGCAAACAAAAACTTTAAATAATGTGGCTAATATGATAGTTACAGCAAAGATCATTTAAACATATACAACAGTCATGAAATTTTTTTGTTAATTCACATGCCAGCCATCCTAGACAAAATATCTATTTCTTTACAATGCTCTTCAGAATACTTCTTCACAAAATTTAAAACTTAGTACATTCACAGTAATTTATCTTTCAATAATTTCAATTAACTACGAAAAAAATGCAAATTTAAATTTATTTGGCTGGAAAATATATTCTCTGAACAGACTGTTTCAAAATACTTACTAGTTCTTCTTTCTTCCTGAATCCAGTAAAGCACAGTACTAGATTCATCATGCTTGTACAATAGAGTGGGCGACATGAAAATGGCAAAGGCTGAAGAATATAACAATTTTAAATCTGTGAGCTTTCTTTACAGTAGAAAATAAAACACATCTTTCTCAAGCTAAACACACTCCCCCTCTTTCCAATCAACTTTCCCAATCCAAAGATTTACTTGCATTTAGCAATATGAAAAAAAAAAAAGCAAAAAGCTGGAATACAAGTTTCACAATAAAAACATTTATCATGACTTCCAAATCACATTTGTTACACATAATCTGAACACAGTTTACTACTGGAAAATTAAACATTTATATGCAAACCTTTAGTCTCAAAATATATTCTGACACATATCACGTGTTGTCATTAAGGACAGACTTAGACACCATACACTATTATAAATGCTTCCAATTAAAGTTAAAACCGGTTAGGATATTTTATAATAAACACTAGGTAAGTAACACCTATATTTGAACCAAATATGATTCCAATTTTTGAGCTAAAAAAAAATGGACATAGTAAATAATTAACCAATGGTTATATATCAGAGAAAGAATGGTTTAAAAAAACACATATAGGTACATATTTAATTCCCACCATTAAGCAAGAAGATTCTTTTTATAATTCTGATCTTTAAAAAATTTGGTTTTTGAAAGCAACACCTCTGAATCAAAACAGAGAATAATTATCATCATCATCTATATATTACTAGTATCTGTAACAAACAAAGCACAATGAATGACCTAAGCAATTTTAGTTAATATGGAAAGCTTAAGAATGGCAAAACAGAGCAATAAAACCAAATAGGGACTAACTCCACTACAACTCTTATATTGAAATGCTATTTAAAGACAAAAAGCTAAAATAATTTCCATAATTTTAAATCATGCAATAATAGATAAAAATGGAAATGTGGTCTCTATTCTATGTAGAGTAAAATAAAAGTTAATGCATGTGTATACATTTCTGAAACCCAAGTTTAAGCAAATTATTTCTTCCCAAGACACTGCAGGTATTGAGAAAGATATACATATATATATATATATATATATATACACCTACATGAATGTATAGTTTCTATTATTTAACTATCAAAGTCTCAGACTAAATACTTCTTAGACTCAACAATTAATGAGTTTTTTGCTTATGAATTTTCACAAAATTCATGAATAAAAGTTTAATCTTGAAAAATCATAACAAACATATTCTTTCTTACCTCTCCTTTTTGTGCACAATTTAATACAACTGGTGGTCCAATAACTCTACAATCAGTCTTGTGTAACTCATTAAAGATGGAATCCTGGAAGTCCATGACTATGAATACATTTTCAAATGCTGGAGAATCCAAACTTTCAAACTCTTCAACTGATTCCATCTTTACAAAGGGCACTTTAATTTCCTTGATTTTTTTCATGTAGTTATTAGAAATAAAAATTACATATTACAAAATTCACTCTCTCTAAATAAGACCTAAAAATCAATTCAGTATCAAAGTTTTTGCTTTTACATTTGTAACAAATTTTAAATCATATAATGACTGTTGGACTTAATAGTGAACAGCTTTATTTGTTTACTTATTTATATTTTTATATATATTTATCTCCATGCACATTAAGATCTTAAAGTTTGAAGATTAATATTATAAAGACAACTTCTGACACAACTTAGTAGTCATTATAAATCATCTTACACACATTTAAAGAATGACGAATTTAAGCACATACATATTGATAGTACAATACATAAGAAAAATACCCACCATTGGTTTTTATTCTGACCAAGAAAATCATGCCATACATATAGCTCTTCCTGCACAAATTAATTGTCTTCAGAAAAATAGAAATACAATGGTACTTAACATCTATAAAAAGGATGTAAATTAACTTAATCATTTCAGTATATATGAAGGAAATAAGAGAAAGATGTGAAATATGTAGGCAGTTGCCACATAGCAAAGGTAAGATATAAAAAGACAAGTTACCACTTAACAATTTATACTGTATATCTATGCAAAAGAATGAAGATATTTAAGTACCTGTATGACTCCTCTGTAAAAAGAACAGAACCATTTAAAAGAAAATTCTGAACAGGTCAGTAAATTATTTGGGCTTTATTTGCTAGGCTCATGGGGTAGGCTGAATTATGTAGCCTCAAAATTCATGTTGAAGCCCTACCTTCCTGTACCTCAGAATGTGATTATATTTGGAGATAGGGCCTTTTAAGAGATACTTAAGGTTAAATGAGGTCACATGGATGGGCCCTAATGCAATCTGGGGGGTGTCCTTTTGAGAGAAAATATGGACACACAGAGGAGATACCATCTTTCGTGGGATGTGTTCCCACAAAAGAAGGGCCTTGGGAAGACACGGCAAGAAAGCAGTTGCCATCTGCAAGTCAAGGAGAAAGGCCTCAAGAGAAACCAATTCTGCCAACACCTTGATTTTGGACCCCTGACTCCCAGAACTGTGAAAAAATACATTGCCATTGTTTGAGCCACCCAGTCTGTGGTAAAGTTTAATGGTAGTCCTAGCAAACTAATATAGCTGGCATAGAGAATTAGATACATCTCATATGCTAAGGCAAATTCCCAAATGACTGTCAATTATGTGATTATTTTGGAAATAAAACAAGAATTCAGAATAAATATAAAATTAGTGAGAAAAAAGAAGCTAAAGAGTTTAAAGAAAAGTATCAGATCTTTTGTAAATACATGGTATGCCATTTTAATTTTAAAATGCCAAATTACTTTATAAGGATTTATTACTTTATAAGGATTATTTACAATACATGGTGTAGTTTGAGGTTTCAGAGAACACCCAAATTTTAAAAATAAATATGAAATAGTTCCTATTCATCTAGGTTCAAGAGTGTACAATTATACCCTGTGCCCAAATTAGGTTCAATCACCATAAGTGGAGTAACAGTACAATCAAGGGAAGTGCAGCATGCCACATGCAATGAAATGCTTGACCTACCATATTAACAACACTTTTTATTAACTTTTCATCCGATTTTCCAGGACAACTTTCCTTTATCTTTATAACAGGGACTTCCATTATTTTAATAGTCTGTGGAAAAGAGACTTAGGTATGAGATTAAGAAAACTATAAAGTTATTTACACACTGATGGAAGAAAAACCATTTTTTTTTAAACTCTTAACTCCATACCTTTAAGGCTTTTATAAGTTCTTCTTTTTTTCCAGCTTCTTGAACTAGTATCATTCTCGTTTCAACCTGAGGCATTTCTTCTATTAAAATTAAAAATGTTTAAATATGTCAGGTACTAACATAAAAATCAGTAGTTCCTAATCCCTCTATATCTGGTATGTTTTCCATCTCTGAGGAGATCATAACATTCTCTAAAATAAACATGACTTGATTCCCAGTTTAGCTTTTAAAATTTGGCCAACATTTTTTAAAATTTCACTTCAGGAAAAGAGAAATTGTAGCAGAGTATACAAACATCAGCACTCCTAACCAAAAAAAGCATTCACAATTTTGCACAGCCATTCTCCTCAACAGTGCATCAACTTTAGGAAAGACCCATTTATACAGTATTAAGGGAAGAAGTGGCTCTTCACCTAACCAGCCATAACTGAGTAAATTCTAGCTATGTTGCAGCTAGATGGCCCCCATATACAGAAAAAGCAGCATCCAACAATAAGATGCCTTCCAGTCAAGGCTGGAAAGCATTAATCCAAACAATAATCAAAAATCTATGCAGTGTAAAGAGATTCTATCAACAATTATTTACTGAAAATCTGTACACCGGCTCAGGAGTTAGTATTACAGTTAAATCATAAGAAAGGTCCAAGTCAGTAAATTTAGGATTAAAAAAGCAATATGGTGTTTCAACGTAGATTAACAGGTTTACCTTCAACGTATAAAGTAGACCCAATAAACGAGTTTTCCTTAGAAGGTTCAGTAATTTTAGAATCAAAAATAGAAGTATCTCCCAAGCTTGTCTTCCCAGCAGTGGATGATAATTCACTATTGTCAGCCATTGTTTGTACTCTCCTTTTTTTTGTTGGCTGAAAAAATAAAACTTGAATAAAAATACATGAAACAAACATGACTGCTGGGTAAAAACAAGCATTAAAAGGTTCATACCTAGAATTTATAAAAAGTATCATTACCCATATTTCTTAATACTGAAGCAAGGAAAATCACTTGACTTGCCTGAGCCAGCTTCCTCTTTTGTAAAATAAAGATGCCAATACCTGATTCTTAGGAATATAGAAAAAATAACAATGTATTGAAAGTACTCAAAACATTACCTGACATATAATGAGCGCTCAAAAGACAGTCATAAGTATTATTCTACCTTCCTTCTCTGTACCTTTGCCCTCAACCAACCTATTTATCTTCCTCTATCCACTTATAATATCACCACTCATTCCCCAAATAATTGCTTTGAAAAAACTGGGTCCATCCTTACTTTCCTCTACCTCATTCACCCTCCCCAAAATTCCTAGCAATACCATTTCAAGTACTCTGGAACCTGGCCCCTCTACTCTATGCCCAGTGGCACAATTGCCAAATACAATAGCTCCAAACAACTTTCCCTATCATCAGTTTCTTCAGCAGTCACTCTCCACAAGGTTCTCAGGACTGTATGGTCCTAAAAATAAATGTGACCATATCACTTCCCTGTGAAGAACTTCCATGAGCACTTCTCCCTATATGACCAAGTCTAAAATCACCATCAGGTTTACAATTTGGTCCTAGCCTACCTATTCAGCCTCATCCCCTAGAATTCCCTCAGTCCACATACACTGTATATTCCAGCCACATTGTACTTCTCAGCATTTTTCAAACACAGATCATAATTTATTCCACACCTACTTACATTTATTAGTGCTCAATTCTCCACCTACCGTATCTTTCAACCTCCAACCCACCACTCTTGACTCATCCTCTGTGGATTTCTCTGAACCTCTCATGTATAAAAGAACTGATCCCTTATCTGTATTTTCATATTACTTTGCAAATGTCTTACTTCTTAAAGATTTAACAAGACAATTATGCACAGATTTAGTGCCAATATGACTCTGGACTATGAAACAAAAACTCATGTTTTTTTCAAGATTCCCAGGACTTAAGAGTTGAAATGTTAGGCAAGCAGGGAATAAAAAGTTGAACAGATTTTAATCAATTAAAATTGGGATTGTTATGTAAGTTTACTATGTTAAAATAAATTTCCAGAATATTGGGCAAATGTAAGAGGAAGCCCCCCCCCCCCATCTTTACCTGGAGATACATATCTATCTTATCCTTTCCTTTTTTTTTTCAGATAAATAAAATACACAAATACCTTTCACCAGATTCTTAGCAAAGTAATAGTTTAAGTAAACTGTATGCTGTGGAAAAATAATAAGGTATCATTAGCATGATTTCTGGATGGTGATACTAAGTAGTGTGAAGATATGCACACTAACAACAGACCTAAGCACAACTGTTAGGTGCATACTTCAAAGTCAGGAGGCTCAGCTTCCAGTCTCAGCTCCGTACTTAGGTTAGCCTCAATTTTCACATTGAAGAAAGAAATAATACAAATCAAATAGATGTCTTAAATTTTCACATATAATATTCACAATGTGGACACTTCTTACACTCTTACCATACATCCTTGTCAATCATTATTCTAAGGTTCTCCGAAGGAGTGCTCCAACAGTTATTAATAAGTCCTTATTTAGAATCAATGATAAATTCCAGCCAGCCCTTATTTGTTGTTTAAGTCTCACACTTGTGATTTCAGTGAAAAAAGAAATGGCTATACATACGTGTGCTTTCATTCAAAGTCTCCTTAAAAGAACATTTATTTTTAATGTCAAGAGATGAACTAATCTGATTTAAGGAATCGAAGAGGAGGGAGATTTTAATTAAGAACACCATATGAGTTCACATTTTTCTTCTGCCTCTCTATTTAAAGGCCATCAAAACAGGTAATTAAAAACTGAAGTTGTCTCTGATGATACTGTATATGATCAATTTATTGCCAAAACAGATTCAAAGTTTAGAAATGAAGGGCTGCATGGTAAATTGATGACATAATAGCCAATACTCTTATTAGAAACTAATCACTTTTTCATATTCATGTATTCTATAAAATTTTTAAATAAACACAATAGGATCAGAGTTCATAAATCTATAAAGTTTGTTTTTCATCCAAAAACATACTCAAGGAGCTTCTGACTAAACTACAACACATGCTTCTTTTCATTCCAAGGATAAAATGGGTCCTTTAAGCAAATAATTCACTTTAGATTTACTTTTAGTTATTTTCCTAGGCAATTATCTCTCAAGAAGGAGGAGCTAAAAAATGCAACATTGGGTATGTTGGTGGTTTTACTGACAATAACATTGCTCATATTACATAACATTACAGCTAACAAATAACATTTATTTAACGCTTAATATATGGCAAACATAGTTCTAAACCTTTTACTTTAATCTTTGCAATAATCCTAAGAGGCAAGTACTATTATTATCTTATTTTTTAAAAAAGCCTGGAACAGAGAGCCTAAGTAACTTCCCCTAAATCACAATGTTAGTGGTAATCGGGGATTCAAACCCGGTCTGATTTCCAGAGGTTAAGCTTTTAACCACTAAGCCATATGTATCTCTATCAGGGAGGATGGTGTTGGAGCGGAAGAGGCTGGCATTTTTAAAAACTTCCCACAGAGAAGAAGCCAAGAATCCTCGGGTGAAACCACTAAGCACTCTGAGATAAGCCCCCAAAGGCTGCAAGCTGCCAGCGCCCCGAGCCGCGGCGGCTTTATCAAGACACCCTTCCCAACTCCCTGACTTCACCCAGACGCTCCTCCGGGAAAATTCTCTAACAGGTGAGCGGTGAGGATGCCCAGCCACCTGTGGACCTCGGGCCCCACTCCGCGTCACGGCCTCGCTGCGGGCAGTGCGGCGGGGAGTCACCGGAGCCGGGAGGCCTGGGCTGGGCGTTCAGAATTCGCGGCCACCGGGGCGCGGCTGTCGGACTCCAGCACAGCGCCCACGGCTCCGGGGACGCCGACCCTTTCCCACCTCCCCTCCCACACCCACAGAGTCCTCACCACTCTCAGTAAACGCCCTGGAATTTCCACCTCTTCAAGCACCGGTTCCTCTCACCGTTACCGCCATTCCTCGCAGCGGCAGCAAAAACCAATTCAAAAAAGTGAACCACTCTCCCTAAAAGCCATGGCGATTGGCGCGTGATGTCAACCTCCTTCCTATAGGCTGGAGTCTCCAGAGGGACGGTGATTGGTCGCTGCTCTCCTCCCGCCTCCCCTACGCCTCCGAGCGATTGGGTTGAGCGTGTGTTTCAAATAAACGGCTCGGACGACAGAAGGTCAAGAGTGTTTAGAGTGCCCGGATGCAGTTAGGAGGCGGTGGTGCCGGCCCCGGGGCTTCTCCTGAGGCCGTAGTAAGTGTGTTTGTGGCTACCGCTTGTTTACTCCGCAAACATCCGTTTCCTGAGGAAAGTTGAATGGGTTTTTCTCTAACAACATTTTTTTTTTAAGCGCTTCAAAATCTCTTAAACTTAATCAGTGTCTCCACAGATGAATTTTTCCCGGCTGGTTGCTGGGAGTTCTAAGATTTTTCTGCCTGTATACTTTCTGCATCAGGGATGTTACTGAGAGTTGAGCTACGCGATTTTGACTTTGGTTGTTGTGTTGACCTGGCTGGACCAGAGACAACTCGGGGGCCCTCCAGGTGAACTTCAAATCTGTAGCTTTTCTCGGACTTTTAAAATACAAACTTTCGTTTGAACATATGAAAAAAACCTAGGAGGTTCTAGAATTTCCTGGAGCCAAAATAAATTGCTTCCTGCTGCTGCCTCCCACCACCGTGAGATCTCTTGTTACTTTCCTCTAAAATCTAACCCAGAATTTATCCTTTCTCCTGTAATTAACTATTCCTGTATTGAAAAGCAATCTCTATTCGATTTCTAACTATAACACACAATCTCAAGAAAAATACACCTCCTCCAGATAGGTATTGGGTAGTTCCCACCGAACTGCTGATTAAAGGAAGAAAGGGAAACCGTTGCTAAAACCTTAAACCCAGTAAGAAGACGGAAAACGTACACTTTGAAACGAAACACATCTCAAACCGACTGTGGGAGTTTACATAGTTTTTTCCTAATTTTGTCAGGCCACCTTAGAACTGAAAAGTTTGTAATGCAATCCACAAAATGATTGAAACAGTCTGGTAATCACCGGTTTCCCTGTTGATAAAAGAATATTTGCAGTCTGCCCTTCAGTAGAATGCCCTGCTAACCGTTAAGGCAAAAGAAAAAACAGTATTGAAATTTCACTTTGGAATGTGCTTGCATAGTTAAACTAGGGTGTGCCCAGCATTCCAAAAGTTCTCATCACTGAAAATATATTATGCTAGCAATGAAAGCAGCATATTTTCCCTGTGCACTGCCCCTGTTATATAAGCTTTGCACCCAACTCTAATGAGCTGTACGGTATCACTGCACAAGTTGTATGCTAACATAACAAAAGCTATACTTGATTTCTTGGCAGGGATATAAGGCAGTTAGACTGGCAAACAGGCAATACGATCTGTTTCCATTTCATAACCATGCAACCTCCTTTTCCATTTCCTAGCCATGTAAACTCAAGCAAGTTATTTAACCTCTCTTTGTCTCAGTTTGTTCTTCTGTAAAAGGGTACATAGTGCTTACTTCAGTGTCATTGTTAGGACTAATAGAGCTAATATATATATAATTAAAACATATGCTATCATATAGTAAACACTCAATAGATGTTAGCTGTTAATACTACTACTACTTTTGCTATCAGTTATCTCAGCTGAGGCCCTGTAATTACCTAATAGGATTGGTGGTTCTCTACCCTGCCTTCGCACTCCTGATCACAGGAGCAGTGGCACCTAGGCTTCTGTTCTCTGCCCTGCCATACACCTGCCACAACCAGCCCCTCACCCCAACCAGCTTGATGCAGGCAAGACCTCCACTGCTTTCTTTTCCTACCGGCAGGAGAGCATTCCTTCTTCTCCACCAAAACCTAATCTCCTTCTCTTAAGGGAAACCATGCTGTGCTTATAGCCCTCTTGCTGCTGCCCTTAGCCAGGCCTCTGTCCCCTTCCAAGGCAGGTCCTAGCTAAGATTCTTTCTGTTAAATGTTAGACTCTTCCTCCAGTGCCTTCAGTGGGAATATAGTTATTAAATTCATATGTCAAGGGGACCAAACTGTTCAAAGTTGAAAGGGGAGATAGATCAAAATGAAAAATTCCTTGAAAGAATAAACCATCAAAAAATTCTTCAGCGACATCCACAGCTCCTAAGATGCTGAGTGAACAGGTTTCAGACACAAAATGCTAAAAGAATTTAACTGAATTTAAGTACTTAATATATTAAAGTGTGTCACCTATTTTCCCCAAGCAATAAAAGAATTTCTGAGGTCGGGGAAATGAAATGTGGAAGACAAAACTACTGAGATTCTCCCTTTGGAGTACCCACTTCCCCACCTTCATCTGCAAATGGTGTGACCCTCTGGACCATCTTTCCTGACTCCCATCTCACGCTTGTTCCTCTTCGTTTATTTTTCCTCTTTGTTTATATTTCCCTTCTTTCCTTTCCCCCCTTGCTCCTCCATGTCTATCTTTTTTTTTTCATCTACACTCCTTCAGGGCAGCAGAGAATGAGGAGTTAAGAAAGTTAGTTTGGGGTTATGGAATATCTTTCTCCATCCTATGTCCACCCTCATCCACAAATGTGCACACTTCCTGTGCAAGTATTCTTCCAATGCGGAGTGAACAAGATTTCTCCCACTTTTGTAGTTTATAGTCTGTACTCTACTAATAACTAGTATATCTTTAAAAACTACTAAATTTGTTGCAATAAATGGGCAACATTTGTTGTAGTGGACTTTCATTTTATTACCTAAAGTTGTGATGAAATATATTACAATTTATAGATACTATTTTAAAATGTGAAATGTTATCAACCAATAATAGTATTTTTAATACATTTAAATATTTTATCATAGGATTGTTTTACTGTAACTAAATATTAACACTGTAATGTCACATAGATCTCATTTAATTGCTTTTTCTCCTACCACCATCCTTACCCCATCAAAACATTTATGGAGAAAATAGCTACATATAATGCCATACTAGGTATAGATACAAAGATTCAGTCTTTCTAAGAAGTTAAGGTTTTTATTTCAAAAACTTTACAAAATAGCAGTGGAATTCTGTTCTTTCTTGGAATTACGGAATATTTCCAACTAAAATACTATATTACCAAGTTGGTTATTATACAGCATCTTCTAACCTGTCAGCTCTGCCTGTAAAACCAGCTTTAGAAATTATAACCACTGTGAGCCGGAAGAAGCTTTTGCACACCTCAGTAGTCAGTAATTAGGATATGAATCATTGCTTTATTCATTAGACTATAAATCACTTGACATAGATTTGCAAGACTGTACAAATTTAGCACTTAAAACTTTCACTTGGACAAATAGAATTAGCTTTCCTTGATGGAGCAAGAAGTTTCCAAATATGATGAGAATATTATTTCAAATTATGTAATTTGATTAGTAAAATTTTAGATGTGGAAAAAAATCTGAGCTCCTTAGTTTCATTCTTTATTTTACACGTGAATTTTACCAAGACCAGCAGCATAGAGGTTATATTCCTTTACCAAGGTCAGGCAACTAGTTAGTGGCAAAACCAAGATCACATTTCCATTCATCTATTTCCAATAATCTATTCTTCTTATTAAAGATACTAATATTATATTTTATATTACACTTACAAAAATACTAATATCTTTATTCATAATATTTACATTTCTTACCTTTGAAAGCATTAAGATGCTTTCAGTTCGGTAAAAGTCTTGTACCTATGTATCTGCAGCACCTGGCAATTACTCCTGGCACATAGTACCTTCTCAGAAGTTGTTGCATGAATAGCATTGTAAGTGATCTCCAAGAATCCATATTGCCCTCTTTTATATGCAAATCTAAACTCATCAAATCACCACCTTCTTAAAACACTTCAATCCTAATAGACTTCCATGGTCTGACCTCTAACTGTATTATCAGCTTTATTTACACCATGTTACCTTTCTTCTCTTGAATTCTATACCTGCCTTCCTTTTCACATATTTTTGCACTTGCTCTTCTCTGATCTCCATTCCTTTAACCTAGAGTAGTAACTTCTCTTCCTTTAGCAACTGCTCACATACCACTGCTGGAAAGGTCTTTTCTAACTACCTACACTCTCAAAACCCCCATTTTACAACCCCCAGCACCATGAGTATCTCTTCTGTGCTACTTATCAAAGATGTGACCAATATTTACCAAAGATTAGGTTAATATGTGTTTCCTCCACTAAGCTACTTGAAAGTAGGGAAAATGAATTTTTGTTCACTATTTTATCCATAATGCCTAGCATGTAAAAGGCACTCAAATATTTGTTGAAATAAGTGAATTTATGAATGAATGAATTTTTATTATAACATCAGTGATGCTTGTTCCAAAGATACTAAAGAAACTTTCTATTATATTTTTATCGAACCCATTATTTACGACAATTTTTTAGGACAAATTATGTGGCACTTCCTAAAACTAATAAGTTTACATCAAGGATAAAATAATTCTCATCTTTAATTGACATTTGAGTAAATTACCAAGAATCAAATGCCTTTTGTACCGCAGTTGTTCAGCTATGAGTGGAAGAGAGTTAGTGCTAATGGTACTATACTAATTCAAAACTTGACAGTGGTTAAGAACATAGACAATTATCTGTATTAAAACTTCAATTTTCCTACAACCTACAATTTCATACATTATTCACATAGACAACTATGCCTCTTCACACCACTGACTTTAACATCTGAGGTATCCCAAAGTGATACTGTCTGCCAGGTTCATTTTTGACAGCAACTCTTCCTTTGTAGAGCAGTATTTGCTACAATAATTTGAATGCTTTGATGGTATTGAGCAATAGTTTTATTGCTGCTGTTCATATGATTGGAAAAATGGAATTTCTAATGAAGTTGGAATAAAAATGGAACCCAGGTTATCAAAAAATGGTGGAAATTTGACCTCAATTTTATGCCCATTTGACATAAGCAGAGTAACTGTGAATTAACTCTGAAGGAAAAGTCACATGTAAGAAATAATAGAAGAGGACTTCCGGGAAGATGGCGGTGTGAGCAGGGCGGCAGAAATCTCCTCCCAACACTATATTAATCTACGAAAACACAGAAAATACATCTATTCCTAAAAGAGAGACGAGAATACACAGGAAAGCACACAGCGTGCAGCTACACCCGAGAGGACTTGGCACCCCAAGAGGCGGGTAAGATACGGAGCCGCAACCCAGCGGGACCCGAGCCCTCCCCCACCCCAGCGCACCGGCGGGAGGAGAGGATTCAGAGCCGGGAGGGAGTGGAAGTACACCCCGCGAAGTAGCCAGCCCTGGTGATCCGCGTGGGGAGCGCTGACCCACATCGCGCAGTGTGGCGGAGATTGGAGAGACAGAGCAGCAGGATCTGAGCAGGGAACGCGCCAAGCTGCTTGCAGCCGGCTCCCGGGAAGGAAAAAAAAAAAAGTGCCCGCTTTCTTCAGCGATCTTAAAGAGACAGGAGCCCAGCGGAGGAGCCGGATCACCCCAGCACACTCAGCCCAGCAGGCTGGGAGTCCTGGGGAGTTACAGACTCCTTAGCTTGTGACTGAGGAAGCATAGCCATACTTAAAATTCTCACTGAGATCAACAGACTCCTATTCGTTCCCACCCCTGCCAGAGCGATAAAGGGCCCTGCGGAGCGGCACAGTCACAGCTGTGGAATAGTGGGGCAATAGCGCCACCTAGAGCATTCCCACAGAATATACGGCCAGTGGGCATTTTTTTTGTTTTTTTTGTTTTGTTTTTGTTTTTTCTTTTCTTTCTTTTTTCTTTTTTTCTTTCTTTCTTCCTTTTTTTTCTTTTTTTTTCTCTTTTTTTTTCTTCTCTTTTTAAAGTCTTAAAGAGCCCAGCTGACATACGTGGCAACTATCAGTGACCAATTATACAGCCATGAAAAGACAGAGGAATATGGTTCAGACCAAAATCAACCAGACAACCCCAGAGAGGGAGTCTGAAGGGATGGAAATGCACAGCCTCCCTGAAAAAGAATTCAGAATAAAAGTCATAACCATGCTGATGGACCTACAGAGAAATGTGCAAGAGCTGAGGGAGGAAGTGAGGGAACTGAGGAAAGACAATACAGAAATCAGACAAGCGATCGACGGGCTTAACAGCAGAATGGATGAGATGCAAGAGACTGTTAATGGAATAGAAAACAGAGAACAGGAGTACAGAGCAGCTGAGGCAGAGAGAGATAAAAGGATTTCTAGGAATGAAAGAATTTTAAGAGAACTGTGTGACCAATCCAAACGGAACAATATTCGCATTATAGGAGTACCAGAGGAAGAAGAGAGAGAAAAAGGGATAGAAAGTGTCTTTGAAGAAATAATTGCTGAAAACTTTCCCTCGCTGGGGAAGGAAGTAGTCTCGCAGTCCACCGAAGCTCATAGATCTCCCAACACAAGGGACCCAAGGAAGACAACACCAAGACACATAATAATTAAGATGGCAAAGATCAAAGATAAAGACAGGGTATCAAAGGCAGCTAGAGAGAGAAAAAAGATCACCTACAAAGGAAAACCCATCAGACTATCATCAGACTTCTCAACAGAAACCTTACAGGCCAGAAGAGAATGGCATGATATATTTAACGTTATGAAACAGAAGGGCCTCGAACCAAGAATATTGTATCCAGCACGATTATCATTTAAATATGATGGAGGGATTAAACAATTTCCAGATAAACGAAAGTTAAGAGAATTTGCCTCTCATAAACCACCATTACAGGATATCTTAAATGGACTGCTCTAGATGGAAGCACACCTAAGGCTAAAAAGATGTCACCAGAGAAAATAAAATCATAGCAAAGAAAGCAGACCATCCAAATACTAACTAAAGGCAAAGAATAAAACACCTATTATAGAAAGAATGGAGGAGGAGGAATAAGAAGGGAGAGAAATAAAGAAACATCAGACTGTGTTTACAATAACTTAACAAGAAAGTTAAGTTAGATTGTTAGATAGTAAAGAAGCAACCCTTGAACCCTTGGTAACCACGAATCTAAAGCCAGCAATGGCAATAAGTACATACCTATCAATAATCACCCTAAATGTAAATGGACTGAATGCACCAATCAAAAGACACAGAGTAACAGAATGGATAAAAAAGCAAGACCCATCTATATGCTGCCTACAAGAAACTCACCTCAAATCCAAAGATATACACAGACTAAAAGTGAAGGGATGGAAAAAGATATTTCATACAAACAACAAAGAGAAAAAAGCAGGTGTTGCAGTACTTGTATCAGACAAAATAGACTTCAAAACGAAGAAAGTAGCAAAAGATAAAGAAGGACATTACATAATGATAAAGGGGTCAGTCCAACAAGAAGATATAACCATTATAAATATATATGCACCCAACACAGGAGCGCCAGCATATGTGAGACAAATACTAACAGAATTAAAGGAGGAAATAGACAGCAATGCATTCATATTAGGAGACTTCAACACACCACTCACTCCAAAGGACATATCAACCAGACAGAAAATAAGTAAAGACACAGAGGCACTGAACAACACACTAGAACAGATGGACCTAACAGACATCTACAGAACTCTACACCCAAAAGCAACAGGATACACATTCTTCTCAAGTGCACATGGAACATTTTCCAGAATAGACCACATACTAGGCCACAAAAAGAACCTCAGTAATTTCAAAAATATTGAAATCCTACCAACCAACTTCTCAGATCACCAAGTTATAAAACTAGAAATAAATTTCAGAAAGAAATCCAAAAGGCTCCCAAATACATGGAGACTTAACAACACTCTCCTAATTACTCCATGTGTTAATGACCAAATCAAAACAGAAATCAAAGAATATATGGAGACTAATGACAACAACAACACAAAGCCACAACTTCTGTGGGACGCAGCAAAGGCAGTTCTAAGAGGAAAGTATATTGCAATCCAGGCCTATTTAAAGAAGGAAGAACATTCCCAAATGAAGAGTCTAAAGACACAATTACTGAAATTGGAAAAAGAAGAACAAATGAGGCCCAAAGTCACCAGAAGGAGGGACATAATAAAGATTAGAGAAGAAATAAATAAAATTGAGAAGAATAAAACAATAGAAAAAATCAATAAAACCAAGAGCTGCTTCTTTGAAAAAATAAACAAAATAGATAAACCCCTAGCCAGACTCATTAAGAGAAAAAGAGAATCTACACACATAAACACAATCAGAAATGAGAAAGGAAAAATCACGACGGACCCCACTGATATACAAAGAATCGTAAGAGAATATTATGAGAATCTATATGTTAACAAGCTGGAAAACATAGAAGAAATGGACAACTTCTTAGAAAAATACAACCTTCCAAGACTGACCAAGCAAGAAACAGAAAAACTAAACAGACCAATCACCAGTGATGAAATCGAATTGGTAATCAAAAAACTACCAAAGAACAAAACCCCTGGGCCTGATAGATTCACCTGTGAATTCTACCAGACATACAGAGAAGAAATAACACCTATTCTCCTTAAAGTTTTCCAAAAAATAGAAGAGGAGGGAATACTTCCAAACTCATTCTATGAAGCCAGCATCTCTCTAATACCAAAACCAGGCAAAGACCTCACCAAAAAAGAAAATTACAGACCAATATCCCTGATGAATGTAGATGCAAAAATACTCAACAAAATATTAGCAAACCGAATTCAAAAATACATCAAGAGGATCATACACCATGATCAAGTGGGATTCATCCCAGGGATGCAAGGATGGTACAACATTCGAAAATCCATCAACATCATCCACCACATCAACAAAAAGAAGAACAAAAACCACATGATCATCTCCATAGATGCTGAAAAAGCATTTGACAAAATTCAGCATCCATTCCTGATTAAAACTCTCAACAAAATGGGTATAGAGGGCAAGTACCTCAACATCATAAAGGCTATATATGACAAACCCACAGCTAACATCATACTTAACGGCGAGACGCTGAAAGCTTTTCATCTAAGATCGGGAACAAGACAGGGATGCCCACTCTCTCCACTGTTATTCAACATAGTACTGGAGGTCCTAGCCATGGCCATCAGACAAAACAAAGACATACAAGGCATCCAGATTGGTAAAGAAGAAGTCAAATTGTCACTATTTGCAGATGACATGATACTGTACATAAAAAACCCTAAAGATTCCATTCCAAAACTACTAGAACTAATATCTGAATTCAGCAAAGTTGCAGGATACAAAATTAGCACACAGAAATCTGTTGCTTTCCTATACACTAATGATGAACTAACAGAAAGAGAAATCAGAAAAACAATTCCATTCACAATTGCATCAAAAAGAATAAAATACCTAGGAATAAACCTAACGAAGGAAGTGAAAGACCTGTACTCTGAAAACTACAAGACACTCCTAAGAGAAATTAAAGAGGACACTAACAAATGGAAATGCATCCCATGCTCTTGGCTAGGAAGAATAAATATTGTCAAAATGGCTATACTACCTAAAGCAATCTACAGATTCAATGCAATCCCTATCAAACTACCAACAGCTTTCTTCAATAACCTGGGACAAATAATTCTAAAATTCATATGGAACCACAAAAGACCCCGAATAGCCAAAGCAATCCTGAGAAGGAGGAATAAAACAGGGGGAATTACACTCCATGTCTTCAAGCTCTACTACAAAGCCACAGTAATCAAGACAATTTGGTATTGGCACAAAAACAGACCCACAGACCAGTGGAACAGAATAGAAAATCCAAACATTAACCCAAACATATACAGTCAATTAATATTTGATAAAGGAGCCTTGGATATACAATGGGGAGATGACAGCCTCTTCAGCAGCTGGTGTTGGAAAAACTGGACAGCTACATGTAAGAGAATGAAACTGGACTACTGTCTAGCCCCATACACAAAGGTAAACTCAAGATGGATCAAAGACTTGAATGTAAGTCATGAAACCATAAAACTCTTAGAAAAAAACATAGGCAAAAATCTCTTGGACATAAACATGAGCAACTTCTTCATGAACATATCTCCCAGGCAAGGGAAACAAAAGCAAAAGTGAACAAGTGGGACTATATCAAGCTGAAAGCTTCTGTACAGCAAAGGACACCATCAGTAGAACAAAAAGACATCCTACAGTATGGGAGAATATATTCATAAAAAACGTATCTGATAAAGGGTTGACATCCAAAATATATAAAGAACTCATGCACCTTAACAAACAGAAAACAAATAATCCAATTAAGAAATGGGCAGAGGACATGAATAGACACTTCTCCAAAGAAGAAATTCAGATGGCCAACAGGCACATGAAAAGATGCTCCACATCGCTAATCATCAGAGAAATGCAGATTAAAACCACAATGAGATATCACCTCACACCAGTGAGGATGGCCAACATCCAAAACACAAACAACAACAAATGTTGGCGAGGATGTGGAGAAAAGGGAACCCTCCTACACTGCTGGTGGGACTGCAAATTAGTTCAACCATTGTGGAAAGCAGTATGGAGGTTCCTCAAAAAACTCAAAATAGAAATACCATTTGACCCAGGAATTCCACTCCTAGGAATTTACCCTAAGAATGCAGCAGCCCAATTTGAAAAGGACAGATGCACCCCTATGTTTATTGCAGCACTATTTACAATAGCCAAGAAATGGAAGCAACCTAAGTGTCCATCAGTAGATGAATGGATAAAGAAGATGTGGTACATATACACAATGGAATATTATTCAGCAATAAGAAGAAAACAAATCCTACCATTTGCAACAACATGGATGGAGCTAGAGGGTATTATGCTCAGTGAAATAAGCCAAGCCGAAAAAGACAAGTATCAAATGATTTCACTCATATGTGGAGTATAAGAACAAAGAAAAAAACTGAAGGAACCAAACAGCAGCAGACTCACAGAACCCAAGAACGGACTAATAGTTACCAAAGGGAAAGGGACTGGGGAAAATGGGCGGGAAGGGAGGGATAAGAGGGAAAAAGGGGCATTACGATTAGCAGATGTAATGTTGGGGGGGCACGGGGAGGGCAGTACAACTCAGAGAAGACAAGTAGTGATTCTATAGCATCTCAGTATGCTGATGGACAGTGACTGTAATGGGGTTGGTGGGGGGGACCTGATGAAGGGGGTAGTTTAATAATCGTAATATTGCACATGTAATTGTAAATTAATGATAATAAAATAAATTATATTAAAAATATATATATATCTGTAAAATTTTAGGAAATAATGAACAAAAAAAGAAATAATAGAAATGCATTGGGGTTAAAGGTGAGATATAATGTTGCAAATGATATTCAAGTGCATAACACATATAAATCCTGTGCATAAAAAATTTAACTATAAAGAAATACATGAAATGTTCTTAGTGTCTGTATCTGGACAGTAGCATTTGGGAATATTATTTCTCCCTCTCCTTTCCATTTTTTTGGTACTTTTTCAATTTTCTATCATGAGCATTTTAATGGACAATTGTTTTCCTGGCTATTGAACATTTAATACTTCCTTCCTAATAATAGTCTGATTTCCCTTTTGAGGAATCCCTCATTGAATATGGTTTCAGTGAGAGGTAATGATCGTCTGTTACTGTAAATCTGAATGAAGCCACATTCTCTTGTCATGATTAAAGCTCAACCAGTCAAATGCTCTCTCATACTACTTTGAATTTTTAGCATGTGATAAAAATATGGAAATGGTTAAGGATCATGTGTTCTACTAACAATAGCAGCATGCAGACCAGATTCTTTGGGTCCAATAATCTTTCCTGCTGTTTTCCTGTCTGTGCCTCTGGAACTCTATAAATATCCTGCCCATTTCCCAAGGCTGATCTTTATACTGATTCTCTGAATTTGCAAAATAAATTAAGTCTTTGTTTTTTTTCCTTTAAATAGTTAGAATTGATTTCTATTTCTTGTGACCTGGAATGGCATGATGTGTTGCTTTTATAAACCCAAATCTTGTTAGCCCTACCTTTAAAATATATCCAGAATCAGACCAGTTCTTAACACCCCCTCCACTACCCTTTTCTAAGCTACCATCAGCTTTCACCTGAGTCATTGCAATATCCTCCTACCTCATCTCTCCAGTTTTCTCTTAAATCTTCACTCTATTCTCAATAAAGCAACCGGAGTATTCCTATTAAAACACAGGACAGATCATGCCACTGTGCTCAAAATATACTTCTTCCATACTAAAGCCAATATTCTCACAATAGTCTTCATGGCCCGACACAGTCTTCACTAACATCATCACCTTCTCTTCTTCCCTTCACACGTTTACCTACCTCTTGCCATACTGCTCTCCTTTGCTACTCAAACATATGAGGGATTCTCTTAATTCAGGATGTTGCCTCTTATTTTATGTCTTCTCTCATATATGCATTGACGTGCTCACTCTTCTCCCTCAATTCTTGCTCAAATGTACCTTCTCAACCAAGGGGATTTCCTCACCCAGTATCACAGTCCCTCCTCAAGCATTCCTGGTCCCCTTTGCCTTACTTTTATTTCCTAGCCATTATCACCAAACATATTATATATTTATCTGTTATGTTATTGTTTGTTGTCTGTCTCTCTTTAAAAGCATGTAAGCTCCATAAAGGGAGGGAGTTATGTCTGTTTCATTCCATGGTATATTTCCAGGGACCACGTCAGTACCTACTACATAGCAGGTACTAAAAAAATTTCTGAACAAAACAATAAGCAAAAAAAGAAAAAATAACAGAACCAAATATGTTCTGTTTGTTTTTCCTTTTTCTTTTTCTCTCTTTGTTATTCTTTAGTTTTTTTTTCCTTTTTTTCTTTTTCTCCCTTTGTTATTCTTTAGTTTTTTTCCTTATTTTTTTAGTTTTTTTACATATAATTTATTTTGGTATCATTAATCTAATATTACATGTGCAATATTATGGTTATTAAACTACCCCTCCATCAGACACCCTCCACAAACCCCATCACAGTCACTGTCCATCAGCATAGTGAGATGCTATAGATACACTACATGTCTTCTCTTAGTTGTACAGCCCTCCCCGTGCCCCACCAACATTACGTCTGCTAATCTTAATGCCCCTTTTCCCCTCTTATCACACCCTTCCCACCCATCTTCCCCAGTCCCTTTCCCTTTGGTAACTATTAGTCCGTTCATGAGTTCTGTGAGTCTGCTGCTGTTTTGTTCCTTCAGTTTTTTTTTCTTTGCTCTTATACTCCACATATAAGTGAAATCATTTCATACTTGTCTTTTTCGGCTTGGCTTATTTCACTGAGCATAATATCCTCTAGCTCCATCCATGTTGTTGCAAATGGTAGAATGTGTTTTCTTCTTATGGCTGAATAATATTCCATTGTGTATATGTACCCCATCTTCTTTATCCATTCATCTACTGATGGACACTTAGGTTGCTTCCATTTCTTGGCTATTGTAAATAGTGCTGCGATAAACATAGGCGTTGATATGTCTTTTTCAAACTGGGCTGCTGCAGACTTAGGGTAAATTCCTAAGAGTGGAATTCCTGGGTCAAATGGTATTTCTATTTTGAGTTTTTTGAGGAACCTCCATACTGCTTTCCACAATGCTTGAACTAATTTGCATTCCCACCAGCAGTGTAGGAGGGTTTCCTTTTCTCCACATCCTCGCCAACATTTGTTGTTGTTTGTGTTTTGATGTTGGCCATCCTCACTAGTGTGAGGTGATATCTCATTGTGGTTTTAATCTGCATTTCTCTGATGATTAGCGATGTGGAGCATCTTTTCATGTGCCTGTTGGCCATCTGAATTTTTTCTTTAGAGAAGTGTCTATTCATGTCCTCTGCCCATTTCTTAATTGGACTTTTTGCTTTTTGTTTGTTAAGGTGTATGAGTTCTTTATATATTTTGGATATCAACCCTTTATCAAATATGTCATTTATGAATATATTCTCCCATACAGTGGGATATCTTTTTGTTTTACTGATGGTGTCCTTTGCTGTACAGAAGCTTTTCAGCTTGATATAGTCCCACTTGTTCATTTTTGCTTTTGTTTCCCTTGCCCGGGGAGATATTTTCATGGAGAAGTCGCTCATGTTTATGTCCAAGAGACTTTTGCCTATGTTTTTTTCTAAGAGTTTTATGGTTTCATGACTTACATTCAGCTCTTTGATCCACCTTGAGTTTACCTTTGTGTATGGGGCTAGACAGTAGTCCAGTTTCATTCTCTTACATGTAGCTGTCCAGTTTTTCCAACACCAGCTGCTGAAGAGGCTGTCATCTCCCCATTGTATATCCAAGGCTCCTTTATCAAATATTAATTGACTGTATATGTTTGGGTTAATGTTTGGATTTTCTATTCTGTTCCACTGGTCTGTGGGTCTGTTTTTGTGCCAATACCAAATTGTCTTGATTACTGTGGCTTTGTAGTAGAGCTTGAAGTCAGGGAGTGTAATTCCCCCTGTTTTATTCCTCCTTCTCAGGATTGCTTTGGCTATTCGGGGTGTTCTGTGGTTCCATATGAATTTTAGAATTATTTGTTCCAGTTCATTGAAGAAGCTGTTGGTAGTTTGATAGGGATTGCGTTGAATCTGTTGATTACTTTAGGTAGTATAGGCATTTTGACAATATTTATTCTTCCTAGCCAGGAGCATGGGATGCATTTCCATTTGTTATTGTCCTCTTTAATTTCTCTTAGGAGTGTCCTGTAGTTTTCAGGGTACAGGTCTTTCACTTCCTTCGTTTGGTTTCTTCCTAGGTATTTTATTCTTTTTGATGCAGTTGTGAATGGAATTGTTTTTCTGATTTCTCTTTCTGTTAGTTCATCATTCGTGTATAGGAGAGCAACAGATTTCTGTGTGTTAATTTTGTATCCTGCAACTTTGCTGAATTTATACATTGGTTCTAGTAGTTTTGGAGTGGAGTCTTTAGGGTTTTTTATGTACAGTATCATGTCATCTGCAAATAGTGACAATTTGGCTTCTTCTTTATGAATCTGGATGCCTTGTATTTCTTTCTTTTCTCTGATTTCCGGGGCTAGGACCTCCAGTACTATGTTGAATAACAGTTGAGAGAGTGGGCATCCCTGTCTTTTTCCCGATCTTAGATGAAAAGCTTTCAGCTTCTCACGGTTAAGTATGATGTTAGCTGTGGGTTTGTCATATATGGCCTTTATGATGTTGAGGTACTTGCCCTCTATACCCATTTTGTTGAGAGTTTTAATCAGGAATGGATGCTGAATTTTGTCAAATGCTTTTTCAGCATCTATGGAGATGATCATGTGGTTTTTGTTCTTCTTTTTGTTGATGTGGTGGATGATGTTGATGGATTTTCGAATGTTGTACCATCCTTGCATCCCTGGGATGAATCCCACCTGATCATGGTGTATGATCCTCTTGATGTATTTTTGAATTCGGTTTGCTAATATTTTGTTGAGTATTTTTGCATCTACGTTCATCAGGGATATTGGTCTGTAGTTTACCTTTTTGGTGAGGTCTTTGCCCGGTTTTGGTATTAGAGTGATGCTGGCTTCATAGAATGAGTTTGGAAGTAATCCCTCCTCTTCTATTTTTTGGAAAACGTTAAGGAGAATGGGTGTTATTTCTTCTCTATATGTCTGGTAGAATTCAGAGGTGAATCTATCAGGTCCGGGGGTTTTGTTCTTGGGTAGTTTCTTGATTACCGCTTCAATTTCGTTGCTGGTGATTGGTCTGTTTAGTTTTTCTGTTTCTTGTTTGGTCAGTTTTGGAAGGTTGTATTTTTCTAAGAAGTTGTCCATTTCTTCTAGGTTTTCCAGCTTGCTAGAATATAGATTCTCATAGTATTCTCTTATATTTCTTTGTATTTCTG
This sequence comes from Smutsia gigantea, assembly GCA_032199065.1. Classification (NCBI taxonomy): domain Eukaryota; kingdom Metazoa; phylum Chordata; class Mammalia; order Pholidota; family Manidae; genus Smutsia; species Smutsia gigantea. The sequence continues at coordinate 95,096 of JAVSCE010002621.1, forward strand.
TGGGATCCGTCGTGATTTTTCCTTTCTCATTTGTGATTCTGTTTATGTGTGTAGATTCTCTTTTTCTCTTGATGAGTCTGGCTAAGGGTTTATCTATTTTGTTTATTTTTTCAAAGAACCGGCCTTTGTTTTCATTGATTTTTTTCTATTGTTTTGTTCTTCTCAATTTTATTTATTTCTTCTCTTCTCTTTATTATGTCCCTCCTTCTGGTGACTTTGGGTCTCATTTGTTCTTCTTTTTCCAATCTCAGTAATTGTGTCTTTAATCTATTCATTTGGGAATGTTATTCCTTCTTTAAATCGGCCTGGATTGCAATATATTTTCCTCTTAGAACTGGCTTTGCTGTGTCCCACAGAAGTTGTGGCTTTGTGTTGTTGTTGTCATTAGTCTCCATATATTCTTTGATTTCTGTTTTGATTTGGTCATTAACCCATTGATTAATTAGGAGAATGTTGTTAAGTCTCCATGTATTTGTGAGCCTTTTTGATTTCTTTCTAAAATTTATTTCTAGTTTTATACCTTTGTGATCTGAGAAGTTGGTTGGTAGGATTTCAATATTTTTGAATTTACTGAGGTTCTTTTTGTGGCCTAGTATGTGGTCTATGGAAAATGTTCCATGTTCACTTGAGAAGAATGTGTATCCTGTTGCTTTTGGGTGCAGAGTTCTATAGATGTCTGTTAGGTCCATCTGCTCTACTGTGTTGTTGAATTCCTCTGTGTCTTTACTTATTTTCTGTCTGGTTGATATGTCCTTTGTAGTGAGTGGTGTGTTGAAGTCTCCTAAAATGAATGCATTGTTGTCTATTTCCTCCTTTAATTCTGTTAGTATTTGTTTCACATATGCTGGGGCTCCTGTGTTGGGTGCATATATATTTAAAATGGTTATATCTTCTTGTTGGAATGACCCCTTTATCATTATGTAATGTCCTTCTTTATCTCTTGTTACTTTCTTCATTTTGAAGTCTATTTTGTCTGATAAAAGTACTGCAACACCTGCTTTTTTCTCCTTATTGTTTGCATGAAATATCTTTTTCCATCCCTTCACTGTTAGTCTGTGTATATCTTTGGATTTGAGGTGAGTTTCTTGTAGGCAGCATATAGATGGGTCTTGCTTTTTTATCCATTCTGTTACTCTGTGTCTTTTGATTGGTGCATTCAGTCCATTTACATTTAGGGTGATTATTGATAGATATGTACTTATTGCCATTGCTGGCTTTAGATTCGTGGTTACCAAAGGTTCAAGGGTTGCTTCTTTACTATCTACCAATATAACTTAACTTTCTTGTTAAGTTATTGTAAACACAGTCTGATGTTTCTTTATTTCTCTCCCTTCTTATTCTTCCTCCTCCATTCTTTCTATACTAGGTGTTTTATTCTTTGCCTTTAGTTAGTATTTGGATGGTCTGCTTTCTTTCCTATGATTTTACTTTCTCTGGTGACATCTTTTTAGCCTTAGGGGTGCTTCCATCTAGAGCAGTCCGTTTAAGATATCCTGTAATGGTGGTTTATGAGAGGCAAACTCTCTCAACTTTCGTTTATCTGGAAATTGTTTAATCCCTCCATCATATTTAAATGATAATTGTGCTGGATACAATATTCTTGTTTCGAGGCCGTTCTGTTTCATAACGTTAAATATATCATGCCATTCTCTTCTGGCCTGTAAGGTTTCTGTTGAGACGTCTGATGATATTCTGGTGGGTTTTCCTTTGTAGGTGATCTTTTTTCTCTCTCTAGCTGCCTTTAATACCCTGTCTTTATCTTTGATCTTTGCCATCTTAGTTATTATGTGTCTTGGTGTTGTCTTCCTTGGGTCCCTTGTGTTGGGAGATCTATGAGCTTCGGTGGACTGCGAGACTACTTCCTTCCCCAGCGAGGGAAAGTTTTCAGCAATTATTTCTTCAAAGACACTTTCTATCCCTTTTTCTCTCTCTTCTTCCTCTGGTACTCGTATAATTCGAATATTGTTCCTTTTGGATTGTTTCATTCCTAGAAATCCTTTTATCTCTCTCTGCCTCAGCTTCTCTGTATTCCTATTCTCTGATTTCTATTCCATTAACAGTCTCTTGCATCTCATCCAGTCTGCTGTTAAGCCTGTCAATCGCTTGTCTGATTTCTGCATTGTCGTTCCTCACTTCCCTCACTTCCTCCCTCAGCTCTTGCATATTTCTCTGTAGATCCATCAGCATGGTTATGACTTTTATTCTGAATTCTTTTTCAGGAAGACTGTGCATTTCCATCCCTTCAGACTCCTTCTCTGGGGTTGGCTGGTTGATTTTAGTCTGGACCATATTCCTCTGTGTTTTCATGGATATAGACGTGGTCGCTGGTTGTTGCCACGTATGTCATCTGGGCTGTTTAAGACTTTCAAAAGAGGAAAGAAAAGAAAACAAAAAACAAAACAAACAAACAAACAAAAACGCCCACCGGGAGTAGTTTCTGTGGGGATGTTGTAGGTGGCGCTGTTGCCCCACTATTCCGCAGCGGTGGCCACGCCACTCCGCAGGGCCCTTTATAGCTCTGGCCGGGGTGGGAATGAATGGGAGGCTGTTGAAAATCTGTTGGAAGTTGATGTGTGGCCACCATTTCCCAGTCACCAGCTAAGGCGTCCAAAACTCCCCAGGACTCCCAGCCTGCTCGCTGAGTGTGCCAGGGCGATCTGGCTTCTCCTCTGGGCTCCTGTCTCTTTAAGACCGGTGAAGAAAGCACGCGCTTTTCTTTTTTTTTTCTTTTCCTTCCCGTGAGCTGGCTGCAAGCACACTGGCGTGTTCCCCGCTCAGATCCTGCCCTTCTGTCTCTCCAATCTCCTCTACACTGCGCGATGTGGGTCAGCGCTCCCCGCGCAGATCACCGGGGCTGGTTATTTCATGGGGTGTACTTCCACTCCCTCCCAGCCCTGAATCCTCTCCTCCCGCTGATGCGCTGGGGTGGGGGAGTCCTCGGGTCCCGCCGGATCGCAGCCCCGTATCTTAACCGCCCGCCTCTTGGGGTGCCAAGTCCTCTCGGGTGTAGCTGCACGCTGTGCACTTTCCTGTGTATTCTGGTCTCTCTTTTAGGAATATTTGTATTTGCTGTATTTTTGTAGATAAATATAGTGTTGGGAGGAGATTTCTGCCACCCTGCTCACGCCGCCATCTTCCAGGAAGTCTCCCAGCTTTGTTTTATGAGTGGGGAAAGAAAAAAATTTAAACTTTTTAAATATTACCTATATATTATAAGGAAAATTTAGCCTATAGTTTATCCAGTGTCTACAGCTTTTTGAGAATTTCTTCAAATGAAATATCACAGTCAACACCAATACATGAAATAGATAAAAGCTAAGCTGAATTGAAGTAGGGAAAGAGAGATCCTGATTTGCCTTCACAGAGATGCTGCAGCAACTCAAGTTCTTCCAGAACACAGAATTTAAAAACCACTGACCACAGAAAATTGTTTCTGAAATAGAACCTAATCTCTAGACCTGATTAATAGAAGGAGCAGAGAAACATAAGTTACACCATGGGAGTGCAATAATCAAGACCTAGACTTACAGAAACTCTACAAGAAAACCTGGTTTCTTCACCAAGCAGTTGTAAGGAGAAAATGAGGAATAAATAGTAATCAATAGATTAGACTTGAGACATATAACCAAACAATATATATATTTTATTTGGATCATGATACAAACTTTTTTTTTAATTAAAGACTCATATCCAGAATAAAGAGCATTCACAACTTAATAAAAAAAGCAACCCAATTTTTTTTAAGTGGGCAAAGAAAGATTTGACAGATATGGTACCAAAGAAGAGAAACAAATGGTAAATATGCACATGAAAAGTGAATCATTTATTCATCAGGGAAATGCAAATTAAAACTATATTCAGATACTACTACACACCTATTAGAATGGCTATAATTAAAGATAAGAATGGTCAGTACTAAGTTCAAGAACAGTCAGATCTAATCTATAATGGAAAAAAAATCAGAACAGTGGTTGTCTATTGGGGAATGGAGAAAGGGAATAAATGGAAAAGGGCATAATGGCAATGGCCATATTCTGTATCTTGATAGCAGTTGGAGTTACACACATATAGGCATTTGTCAAAACTCAACAAATATACCCTTAACACATGTGCATTTTATTCTTGGAAAGTATACATCAAAAGTAAACAAATATTGTCCTCTAGTTAATGATATACCTGTTGAAGTATTTAAGGGAAATTGTACAGATGAAATATGTAAAAAGAAAAGTGGATAGGTAGAGGGATAAATACACATGATAAAACCAGAAATGGTAGCCCAAGATCACCAGAAGGAGGGACATAATAAAGATCAGAGAACAAATAAATAAAATTGAGAATAATAAAAATTTGGAAAAATCAATGAAACAAAGAGCTGTTTCTTTGAAAAAATAAACAAAGTAGATAAACCCCTAGCCAGACTCATTAAGAGAAAAAGAGAATCTACACACATAAACAGAATCACAAATGAGAAAGGAAAAATAACGACGGACTCCACAGAAATACAAAGAATTATAAGAGAATATTATGAGACTCTATATGCTAACAAGCTGGAAAAACTAGAAGAAATGGACAACTTCTTAGAAAAATACAACCTTCCAAGACTAATCAAGCAAGAAACGGAAAAACTAAACAGACCAATCACCAGCAACGAAATTGAAGCGGTAATCAAGAAACTACCCAAGAACAAAACCCCCGGACCTGATAGATTCACCTCTGAATTCTACCAGACATATAGAGAAGAAATAACACCCATTCTCCTTAACGTTTTCCAAAAAATAGAAGAGGGGGGATTACTTCCAAACTCATTCTATGAAGCCAGCATCACTCTAATACCAAAACCGGGCAAAGACCTCACCAAAAAGGTAAACTACAGACCAATATCCCTGATGAACGTAGATGCAAAAATACTCAACAAAATATTAGCAAACCGAATTCAAAAATACATCAAGAGGATCATACACCATGATCAGGTGGGATTCATCCCAGGGATGCAAGGATGGTACAACATTAGAAAATCCATCAACATCATCCACCACATCAACAAAAAGAAGAACAAAAACCACATGATCATCTCCATAGATGCTGAAAAAGCATTTGACAAAATTCAGCATCCATTCCTGATTAAAACTCTCAACAAAATGGGTATAGAGGGCAAGTACCTCAACATCATAAAGGCCATATATGACAAACCCACAGCTAAAATCATACTTAACCGTGAGAAGCTGAAAGCTTTTCATCTAAGATCGGGAAAAAGACAGGGATGCCCACTCTCTCCACTGTTATTCAACATACTACTGGAGGTCCTAGCCATGACAACCAGACAAAACAAAGAAATACAAGGCATCCAGATTCGTAAAGAAGAAGTCAAATTGTCACTATTTGCAGATGACATGATATTGTACACAAAAAACCCTAAATACTCCACTCCAAAACTACTAGAACTAATATCTGAATTCAGCAAAGTTGCAGGACACAAAATTAACACACAGAAATCTGTTGCTTTCCTATACATTAACAATGAACTAACAGAGAGAGAAATCAGAAAAACAATTCCATTCACAATTGCATCAAAAAGAATAAAATACCTAGGAATAAACCTAACCAAGGAAGTGAAAGACCTGTACTCTGAAAACTACAAGACACTCCTAAGAGAAATTAAAGAGGACAATAACAAATGGAAATGCATCCCATGCTCTTGGCTAGGAAGAATAAATATTGTCAAAATGGCTATACTACCTAAAGCAATCTACAGATTCAACGCAATCCCTATCAAAATACCAACAGCCTTCTTCAATGAACTGGAACAAATAATTCTAAAATTCATATGGAACCACAGAACACCCCGAATAGCCAAAGCAATCCTGAGAAGGAGGAATAAAACGGGGAATTACGCTCCTTGACTTCAAGCTCTACTACAAAGCCACAGTAATCAAGACAATTTGGTATTGGCACAAAAACAGACCCACAGACCAGTGGAACAGAATAGAAAATCCAAACATTAACCCAAACATATACAGTCAATTAATATATGATAAAGGACCTTAGACATACAATGGGGAGATGACAGCCTCTCCAACAGCTGGTGTTGGCAAAACTGGACAGCTACATGTAAGAGAATGAAACTGGACTACTGTCTAACCCCATACACAAAAGTCAATTCAAAATGGATCAAACACCTGAATGTAAGTCATGAAACCATAAAACTCTTAGAAAAAAACACAGGCAAAAATCTATTGGACATAAACATGAGCGACTTCTTCATGAAAATATCTCCCCGGGCAAGGGAAACAAAAGCAAAAATGAACAAGTGGGACTATATCAAGCTGAAAAGCTTCTGTACAGCAAAGGACACCATCAGTAGAACAAAAAGACATCCTACAGTATGGGAGAATATATTCATAAAAAACGTATCTGATAAAGGGTTGACATCCAAAATATATAAAGAACTCATGCACCTTAACAAACAGAAAGCAAATAATCCAATTAAGAAATGGGCAGAGGACATGAATAGACACTTCTCCAAAGAAGAAATTCAGATGGCCAACAGGCACATGAAAAGATGCTCCACATCGCTAATCATCAGAGAAATGCAGATTAAAACCACAATGAGATATCACCTCACACCAGTGAGGATGGCCAACATCCAAAACACAAACAACAACAAATGTTGGCGAGGATGTGGAGAAAAGGGAACCCTCCTACACTGCTGGTGGGAATGCAAATTAGTTCAAGCATTGTGGAAAGCAGTATGGAGGTTCCTCAAAAAACTCAAAACAGAAATACCATTTGACCCAGGAATCCTACTCCTAGGAATTTACCCTACAAATGCAGCAGCACAGTTTGAAAAAGACATATGAACCCCTATGTTTATTGCAGTACTATTTACAATTGCCAAGAAATGAAAGCAACCTAAGTGTCCATCAGTAGATGAATGGATAAAGAAGATGGGGTACATATACACAATGAAATATTATTCAGCCATAAGAAGAAACAAATCCTACCATTTGCAACAACATGGATGGAGCTAGAGGGTATTATGCTTAGTGAAATAAGCCAAGCGGAAAAAGACAAATATCAAATTATCTCACTCATATGTGGAGTATAAGAGCAAAGAAAAAAAACTGAAGAAACAAAACAGCAGCAAACTTACAGAACCCAAGGACGGACTCATAGTTACCAAAGGGAAAGGAACTGAGGAGGATGTGTGGGAAGGGAGGGACAAGGGGGGAAAAAGGGCATTAGGATTAGCAGACGTAATGTTGGGGGGGAGCAGGGAGGGCTTTCCAACTCAGAGAAGACAAGTAATGATTCTATAGCATTTCACTTTGCTGATAGACAGTGACTGTAATGGGGTTGGTGGTGGGGCTTGATGAAGGGGGTAGTTTAATAACCATAATATTGCACATGTAATTGTAGATTAATGATAGCAAAATAAATTATATAAAAAAAACAGAAAAAGTAGACATTAATGTTATATAATCTTGTTAGTCTGTAAATAGGTGTTCACTGTAAAATTAGTTCTAGTTTGCTGTATGAAAATCTTCATATGAAGGAAAATATCTGATAAAAATTCATTTTAAAATATGAGAACCTCAAAGAAATATGAATGCAGACTGGATATTGGATGACATTAAGGAATTACTACTTTTATTTTTCTGTGTGTGATAGTGGTATTGTGGTTATATCCTTTAAAGACAGCTTATCTTTTAGAGATATATTCCAAATTATGAAAACCAGGCTTTCGATACCCTTGACAAGTTTTTCTTTGTTCCCCAAATTCATATTTTTTATTCATGTAACTGAACTTATGGGTTTCCCAGTTATTTTCTCTTTTCCTACGATTAGGATACATTGACCCTGAATATGATATCTTTACAAATCCTGGGGCAGAAATAGATCAAAGGAATGACTGTTAGTTCAGGAATTTACAATTAATGGGATGTGAGCTCAAAGGCACTGGGACCCAAGAGAAGTTTTAAACCCACAATGACTGAGCTACTAAAATTCTAGCAAGTATACTGAACCAAGTAAATTGTGAGATGCTATGGACCAGAGAGAAAGGAAAAGAAATTCCATTTTGGGCAAAAAAGGTGAAATACAGAAAACTTAAAATTCAGGCAATTGTATGATTCCAACAGTTCTTAGCCTTTACCGAATAGAGAACCAACCAACAGGTACCCTATGACGTAGTTTGTGAGCTTTTGTGAGGATTGTATAAAATGAAGTTAGTACTTAGAACAGTGACACATAGAAAGCACTCAGTGAGTGCTAGCTATTACTATTATTTATTTGACAAATATTTATTAAGTACGTATGATACTGCAGGCATTGTGCTCAGCACTGGGGATAAAACTATGAAACAAATTGATGTGAACTTGCCCTCATAGAGCTCAGTCTTTGGTGAACTCTATCTAGACAATCCCCGTTCTATCGTACTGCTTTCCTTTTTGTGCAACTGAAGTTCACAAAGCCATATAGTGTTCTAACCATCCATAATAGAGAGGTAATTTTCTGTTAATGTATAAAATAGAAAAATGTTCCCCTAACGCATACTAACATAAAGTTGTGATGCTTGATATAGTCACAGATGTGACTATATAAGAAAAAAACTATAATGTTTTATCTCTCATTATTTTTACCTTCTCTTTCACACACAGTTGAACTTATAAAGGCTAATAAAAAATTAGACTATTTTCTCCTTCATTAAGCATAATTTCCTTTAATTTTTCATTAACGTTTTGCATGCTTCTCTTTTTGAAGATTAGAGCTGTTAGGTATAATTTCTTAGAGTTAAGAATATCAATATTTTCAAATTACATTCTTTCATTTTCCTAATTAAAATCCTTTATGTTTGTTTTCTTTTCTGTTTGGCATGAATGTGACTGACCAAGGAATTGATACATATTAAATCACTGCTCTTGAGAACACCAGTGTGAAATTGGAAACCAATACATTATCATATAATAGATACCTCTAAACAGTACTTCTATATTGTTTGGTTTTTAAATTATGAACATCGATTACTTTTAGAATATAAAACTTGGGGAAATAAAACAGCCCTAATTGTGCCTTTGTCCTTATCAAACCTTTGTTTCTTATTAGGTATCAGTAGCATTCATCTAAGCACTTCCCTGTGAACATTCAACGGCTTTTACCAACTTTAACCCAAGCAGAAAGAACAAATGTTTTCATGTATAAAAATAAGGAATATAAGTTCAAAGACCCATTTCCTGGGAACTCTTGGAATACTTACAATGGAAACCACAGTTCACATATTTGTCTGGAATTTTTAAATTAAAAATTAAATCATCTACCCATAAACTTTAGAATACTGTGAATCTCAAAACAACACATGAAAAAACACAAAAAAATTGAGCTCCCATTCTAGAGTCTATCCTAATATGTTGCTAGAATGGTGGTGAGTTTATTTACTATTTTAGGTCCTTAGAGATAAATCAAATGTGTTTAATTATCACAAAATTATCACAGGGAAAGGAACTTTTTAGTAAAACAGACTTCGTACTTCTTGAGCAAGCTCTTTCTTGGTTTCTTGAACGTACTTTAGAATTCCTCAACACAGAAAAAAATTCATTATTGGGGTGCAGTTCCTCTTCTTGTACCAGGAGAAGGGGATTTCAGCATAGGCTTTGTTTACTGGGCCACGGAAATGATGGGCTAGGTTCTAGTTCACCATCCTTGGCTTATACCACATTACTGGGCTTTACCTATACCTGGTTCACTTTGTGGACCTTGGTGCTCCACAATACTGGGGCCAAAAAACATCATTTTTTTTAGTGTTCTAAATTACGTATATCTGCCTGAGATTGCTACTCATCAGGATTGGTGGGAAATTAATCCATCTTGTTTAGTTGATTTTACAATGAGAATGAGGATAAAGCAGATGGGTTTCACCCCCTCTCTAGGATCATAAATACCTGGGACATCATATATAACCAAAAAAATTGTGGGGAAAGGATTCTGATATTCAGTCCATTTTGATCACCATGTTAATTACTGATACCTGCATAAATTATTTGCTGGCAGCCACTTCTGCTCTTTTCATACCATGCTTGGACAAGAGCACCTTTTATTCCCCCAAATCAAGACTCTGGGCATTCAGTCCCCAGGCATCTTCACATTGCCCCTACTCATTAGCAGGCCCTGTTTTTTCCTTCTCCTGGAGTGCTATGTGGGAGTGCGTCTGAGATCTTCATCACTCTCAGAGCTGTCTCCACCATATTTCAGGAAAAATACACTCAAAGTCAGCTCAGAGACCTGGCTTCTATCTTATCCGTCTCTCCTTTTTCCCTCTAGAGACTTAAATGGCTTACTTCCTTGAGGATAAAAGGGGAGTGCTAATAGTATCTTCAGTGTCATGGAATTTTTCATAGACTCCTGTGTGTACTTTGTTTAATGCTAACTTACTGCACTAATTGCTTAAAGATGAGTCATTATAAGATACTAAATCAAAACAAATTAAATATAAACATTATTTACTTAATGAAACATTAAAACATATAATCAAAGTTTTATAATTATTAGTTAAAAATTGCAAATCTCATATATCAGATTTCCTTAAATATTATGTACACACTTATTTAGCTAAAATATGTTATATTGATTACAAAACATTGTTATACTCTAAACAGTTAAAAAAGTATTAATACTATGGATTTAAATTTGCTTTTCATTATTTCTAGTCTGTTCTCATTTTTTCTCATTCCTCTTAGGGGTTGCCTTCCTGGGGTTACAGAAATATTAATTACTTCGAGGGTTAGAGTACCAAACAAAAAAATAAAAACCATCGATGCAAGGGCGCTAAGGTTACAGATTCTGGATTGTCAGCATATTGGGCCTGGTTGTATCTAATCTTCGCTGCTGATCTCCAGGCTGTACTTCCTTTCCATACTTATTTTTTTTTATTGCAAAGATTCTAATGTGAAATTTTGGATAAGGTATTTTGGCAGGGCAGAGTCGGAATCAATAAAATACAGCAGGGGATAAGTCATGGGATATCAGAGCTAGAGAAAACCTTAAAATCAGTCTCTTCTCCCTTCATTTCCTAAATGAGGGAAAAAAGAAAAGGAATCAGATACTGGTAGCAAGGAGACTATGAAGATAGCCTTTTTAATACCGCAGGAATCATGATTCTATGGCCATAAACAATAAAAAACAAGGCAAATGTGAGAGGCAGGGTAGAATAACAAAGTTAGGTTGAAGTGCAAGTTCCTGTAATTGGTAACATGCTCCGGGGAGTTGACTTTATAACAAAGCATGGTATTTTTACAGCAGAGTTTGCTTTGTTTCTCATGGCAGTAAAATTAGAGCCACTGAATGGAGTGACTGCCATTAAATGGTTCTACCTTATATCCCCAGTAGGACTGGTTATTAAATTGGTTTTTCTTCACAGGCAATAATTTTAGGTGTTTTAAAACAGTGCTCAAAGTGTGGTCTGCAGATCAGAACAAGTCTATAAACTTATTGATCCACAACGAGATAAGCCAGAAATTTCAAGAAACTTTAATAGAAATTTAACATTGCTGTGACATCCAAGTGCATGATCAGAGTAATCTACCAAAAATATTGGTCTGAAAGCATTGAAAAAGACTCTGGTCCTTCATGGACAGTTTGAGAAGCTCTGTTTTCAGAGGACAAAAGAAGATTCACACAATATATGAAGTTATAAAAGCAGGTGAAAGAACTATATTATATAAGACTGCATGAATAAATATATGCATTTATCTATAGTAAAACTGGAAATAAACTAACCAAAAAATATTAAATAAAATAACATATAAAATACATAGAACATTGCCTGGTATATAGAAATAATAGGTGTTGGTGATGATGTTGACACTGTCAACAATGAGGATGTTGGCACCACTCTGCAGCTGTCACTCTGATTATTGCTGTTACCCATGAAGGATTTCAGTTCTATTCCAGAGCTACTGCTATTGCCTCCACTGTGCTTACTGGTCCTCCGCTACTGGTGCAGGTCCCACCCCAGGGTTCTCTGCCTTATCATAGTGCCATTCCAAACACACATTTGTCATTAATCATGGATTCTTCCCATGGCAGGCAAGCCTCTTGGCTCTTCCTCTTTCTAGGTCAGTTTCAACAGGAGTTAACAGGTCATTAAGCCTACAAAGAAACCTGGCACTACCTAGGCAGCTTCAAACTCAAAATGCAGAGTGTTGCTTGCGAAAGTCAGCTTACATCTTCCTTGCGGCTCTTATTGAGATTTACAAAAGAATACAAATTTATATAGCTGAAAGAAATGTAAGAATTCACTTAATGAAAGTTAAGGAGTAAAGCTTTGATAACAGTATGTCTGAGTTCACAGTCCAGCTCTGCCATCACTGAACTGTGTGACTTTGGGAAAGTGACTTAATCTCTCCTGTCTCCTCTCTTAGCCTGAGGCATTGATATTATTTATATTTCTCTTTCACCAGTGACTGGCACAGCATATACTTGATAAATAATAGCTATTATTCTTGGCACAACTCTCCCATTGACATAGGAAGAAACTAGGTCAAATTGGTCCATAATTGAACTAGGACTGGATGCCAGTCATCTTTCTCATCCCTCAGGCTGCTTTTCAGAATTCTATTCTTCAATTCTATAAATTCCTAGACTTGCCTCAGCACTGTGTTTATTTTGTCTTCTTGGAAAACATGGGTGAAAAATATATATCAAACTCAGTATATATAAGTGAATGTGCATTCATTCATTTAATTCTGGAAATGCAGTGGTGTGGTCTGGTAGATGGATAGGACAGGGGAGAAAGAATAATGCAACTTAGTTGTAATTCCCTGGGATCCAATAGGTATGCGACCACTGGCTAGGCTCCACCTCCAGGAATTCACATGTAATGAGCTGGGTTTATAAAATATTAAAAATTATCATAATTGTGAAATTTATTCTGTAAATGGCTGTATCAGGGCTTTCAGTAGCAAACAACAGAACCAACTCCCTCTCACTAGTTTTCACAGAAAAAGGCCAATCATTTTCAGAGGCTAAAGCTGCTAAGCGGTACCCAAAGCTACGGGGACACGGTCCACAGTGCCTCTGAGAACAACGAGCGCAGATGCTACCACCAGCATTCACCTCTGATGCCAGTGAGTGCTCTGTGCCTTGCAGCCAGACTGCACAAGGCTTCCTTCTTAACGATGCTCTTTTGAGTCAAAGATACCCATAAGTGCTGTAAATGACAGAATCTAGTGTACATGCTGGGTGTCTGAGGTGTGACCGAGACTGGGAAAGTAACGTTTAAAGTTTCCAGCTTGCAGTCTTGGGATTCACAATGTGGGAATCACCAACATTTAGAAGTAGTGTTCGGAAGATTCTGGGAAGCCCCTATGAAGCTCGGGCAATGAATGTCCCATTCACATGTCCCAAACATATTCACTATGAGGTAGACGAAGAGTTAGATAATTTACCTTTTAAACAATATGGAATAAAATGAATATTTCTGTGGAGTTCTATAGTTTAAAATTTTCCTTTTTATTCTCTTTTCCTCCAACACTCCCTGTTTATCTCTACTTTTCTTCCTGTTCTCCCTCCTTTTTTCCCTTGTCTTTTCCTTTGAATCTATGATTTCTCTAAATATATTTATCAATAATCTGTGTAAATGACAATTGTCACTAAATTTAAAGAAAGTGTTGAGTGAATTTACCAATTTTACTTCATAATATTACCAATATTACTTCATAATATTCATTCATTTAAAATATTTAAGCACCTGTGTGTCGGGCACTGTTCCAGGCACTAGCTATAAAGCAGTGAATAAAAGGGACAAAATATCTCCTTAGTAGATAGAATTACAATTTTAAATTACTTTAAAACCTTATAAAATGTAATCAACAAAGTAGGATCAAGTTCAGTAAGGGAAAACCAAAAGTACAGTACCTAATTCAATTTTCAACACAATAAAACTCTAAAATAAGGACTCTCCAGACATATTATAAAACAAAACAAAATAGAACGACAATGATTTTCTATGAGTCACTAATGTCCTATATGCCTTTAAAAATTGTAACAGTTTAGCATTTTAACTCTGGGGGAAAATTCCAGGGCAAAATACCTTCGAAACCGAAATCAGTCAGAGAGAGAAATATAGTTGAGAAACCCATTTATTTTTGACAAGCAGTCGTCTTGTCTCTCTCTTTGACCAGGCTTCAGCAGAAAAGGGCTCCACCCAACCTTTCCAGTCCAGATGAACGACCCTCTGCACGCCCAGTGATTACCTATTGATATGTAGGTGAAATTCTCTCCACCCCTAGGAAACACCTATTGATATGCAGATGAACTAAAGCCAGGCGACAGATTCTGGAAATACTGCAGTTTTACCCACAGCAATCCTGTGTATTATACCTCTCTAAAATCTTTCTAGTTTTTTCCACCCCTTCTCCTATATCTCATTCAGGGTCCAAGGTCTTCCCCCTCAGATCCTCACTTCCAGACTGACATGTTGACTTGCCTCGTGCGCCGCCCACAATAGCTGGAATTCACTAACAAACTGGTCTCTTTAAATATGTAGATCTGATTATGTTACTCACCTTCCATTAGAGTACCTCAGTGCCCTCAGGTCAGGATAACCCTTAAATACACCTTGATAATCAAGGTTCTTCAGGATGTATTTACTGCCCCATTCCCTTGCCAAGGGGCAAGGCTTACCCAGCCTGAGTTGTGCGTGGACCCAAGGTATTCTATCTTTAGGAAGGTATGTATGCATACTTTGGATCAATGATAGCTTTTCAGGATCCCGGTCTCCTTTCTCAAGTTTATGAAAGGTTGCATTTAGAAAGACGATGATAATTATTTGTTTAGTATCTGAGACCATGCAAGATTGAACATTTGTACTAACAAGATTAAACTGAATCAACAGGGATTTTGGTCAGTCTTAAGAGAGAAAAGAGTTTTTCTGTTAGATTGGTTAAACCTGAAAACAAGTTGTCAAATTTCTAGAGGGGTTTAAAAACAATCTTGTTTTGGTAATTAGATATTAATCTACCCAAGGGAAAAAGTTGTAGGAAATAATTTTTTAAGAAACCATAGAGCACTGTGATTTTTGTGGTGGCAAATTTTGTTTTTCCCCACTTCTGTGCCTGGCTGAATTCTTTTTGTTTCTTAAGGCTCAAGCAAATGTCACTGTTTCTGTGATCATCTACCTTTAACTGGATGAATTAATTGCTGCCACATTGGTGATCTGGCAGTACTTGACTCAAATATCTTGCGTAGTGGCACTTCTCACAGACTATTATTCTTGTGTTTTGCTTCCCATAGTGTATTATTTTTAGCTATACAAGTCTGTCCCCTCCTTAAAGGCAGAAAAGTCACTTCTTTGTAAAATTACTGCCCCTACCTGCCACCCTCCTCTACTGCCCTCTATCATAATGCACGAAATATGGTGTGCATTCAATATATTTTTTTGCTGGATTTTACTGAATTGCAAGTTAGTGTCTTTAATGCACTACACCTTGAAGTGTTTGAGGTTTTTATTGCTGAACACATGAAGGTGGTTTGTGAAATGATACATTGCTTTACAGTCACACATCTGTATTAACTTCTTCAATATTTTTTACAAAGTCAAGTATTTCTATTCCTTCAAGATTTTTAAAAAGCATTGTGTTAACTAGTGGTTACCAAAGAGGTGGGGTTCGGGAGGGTGCGGCAAGGGGGAAGGGAATTAAGGGGCACAGTAATTCACAATCACAATATAGATTGGTCACAGGGATAGTAGTACAGCACAGAGAATACAGTTAATGATTCTGTAACACCTTACTACCTTGATGGACAGTGACTGCACTGGAGGGGGTGAGGAGTTGATAATATGGGTAACTGTTGAACCACTGTGTGATATATTTAAAACCAATATAAGATTGTCTATCAATGATACTTTAATTTTAAAAAAAGCATTGTGTTAATAAAAATTGGTGAATAGCAATGAAATATTTAAATGTTTACAAAATCCCTTTAGTCACCAGCATCTAAATGAGATGTATAATATGCATCCATATTTGGCATAGTTTTGTTTTAGTGAGCAAATATTCTTGAATGTAGTGGCTCATAAGCCATCAATACAGATCCAACAATCAGTTGTCTAAAAACTGAAGACATAGGAGTAACCTTATATATTATGAATGTTGATATTCCATGAAGGAATGGTATTTTTTATCATTAGACTATGCCTCCCATACCACACTGTAAGTTCTTTTTCTTTTTCCTTTATATCTCAGGATCTAGCATAGTAACACAAACTCAGTAAATGTTGTTTAAATAAATAAGTAAAAATCTGAATATATGAGTGATATCAAGCAAAAGTCACACCTGATGATGACAATAATATAATACCAACATCACTAAAACTTAATTTCATACTTTTTATACAGAGAGAGAAACTGCACTCTAAAAAATAAAATACATTATATCATTATTCTCCTATGATTGTTATGATCTGTAACCTTAGCATTTCCAAGAGAGATATTTCCAATAAAGATCCTGACTTTAATTTTAGTTGACCTATATTTAATTTCTGAGGTAACCAGAATATTTTTCTGCCTTTAACCCTTTCTTGACCACAATGCATGATTTCTAAAAATTCTACCACTAAATATTATAAATGTGCTTATGGTTTGAAGGGTTGCAAATATTTAAAAAACTGGGGCTCTTAAAAATATTTTTTATTTGTGAAGGAAGAATAGAGAAGTTACTCATTCTGTCCTAAAGAGAGACAGCTTAAAGAAAAAATACTCTCTGATTAAAACATAAAAATGAAATTACAATTACTTTGTTTATATTTTACATTACTAATTTCCTCCCATCCTCATCATTACTATGAAAAGGGATTTAAGCGGTAAGGTTTTCAAGAAAGTAGAATTTGTCATTAGAACATTGGGTTTAAGTCCTGATGCTAAGCAAATCACTTAACTTATTTGGACCTTAGTTTTCTCATCCATAACACTGCTTAAAAAATAATTCTTATTCTACCAATCTCACAGAATTGTATGAATTAAATAGGAAAAAACATATGCAAGAGCTTTGATCACTGAGAGCTATAGAATTAGAATCTAGACAATAGTACAACAGTAGCGCTAGTGACTGAAATAAGGAAAATAGTATCCCCATGTTAACACTGAATGGTCTGGCCAGAAAGTTGACAGAAAAGTACCAAATTGCAATCAGTAATTAATTCCTAAGTATGGTAGCTGTTCTGGCCTTAAAGGTAGCTTTAGTGTTGTTTCTTCACTTTGCTACAAATTCTAGCAGTTATGGTAATCCATGACCTGGCTAAAATGAAAGTTTAGTCTAAAAAGTCAGGTGTTTTGTTTAGCAAGGAATGTGTAGGAAGGAGGTCCTTCAGAATGTTGAGAGTTCCCATAACAAAATTTGATTGTTGGAGAACTAGCTTGGTTCCTGTCAACTCAGTTTAGTTGTGAAAAGCACAAAACACATGGACTTAGATAGCCTGGAAAGAATAAAATTTTCTAAAAACAAAAATGAAAAAGTTAGCATAAAAGGTAATTCTTAAAAACTTGTGAGATGCAGTTATTATAAAGTAGCTGATCAAAAAATTTCTAAAATCAATGGAACCTTCATTTAGTAGAAATGGGCCATCATATGTAAAAAAAACCTTCAGTATATGAATGTTTTTCAGAATGGCCAGGGAAGTGAGTCTTGTCTTCATTAGGAGAAGAATATATCTTCTTTTGTTGGGTGCTGAGATCTCTATCACTGATTATAGAATTGATCTTGCAGTTTTATTCATTAAGTACGGCTCTATTTATAAGGTAATTTATAATGAGTTAGTCATGAGTATTGCAAAAGCTGAATGATCCATTTTACTTAAAGACAGGAAAAATAGTTTTAGGCCATTTAGACCAATGAGTCTACAAGAGTTTAATTATGCTCCATGTTTCTTTCCAATGATAGAATTTCTGGCCAAATATACATTTCTGTGATTCAATTATGATCACATATTGGGCTAATACTATATTTTAATCATTCCTGTTTTTTCCCATATAAATTTCTTTTCATGATAGCTCTTAACATTTTTTCATATAAAAGTATACTGTTAGAGCCTTTTTTAAAGTTCCTTTTGGAACATGTTTAGCCTGTATTTGCATTCTCATATAACTGGTAGCTCTTAGAGCTAGAAGGAATATTAGACATCCTAGGTCCAAACTACTATTTTACAAAGAAACTTAGAGTCAAGAATGATAAACAACTTTTCCAAGGTAAAATGTGTTCTTTCATATACAGTAACAATAATAGCATTATACACAGCAGTACTAGCAGTAGAACTCCATTCGGGTTCCTGTACCCAATTCCAGTGAATGTGTTAGGAGGGGATTCTCCCCACACACAACACCAAGCAATTCTCAAACACCAGCAGGGTGTCTGAGAACTCATCTCAATTCTGCCTGGAGACAGCACCAGATTTCCCAGGTTAAGAGCTCCAACCTACGAGACTACCCTCTACCCCCAACTCCAGAGGCCAATTGCAAGCTCCAGGCTCTTACCTGTGCTTCTGACCTAGAGGCTACCGATTGTAGGTTCCCACAACCTCCCCCTTAGGTTCGATTAATTTTCTAAAGGGACTCACACTACTCAGGAAACACTTAATGTTTACCAGTTTAATAAAGGGTATCGTAAAGAATAAGTTAATAGCCAGATAAAGAGATACATAGGGCAAGGTCCCAAATAAAGGAGCCTCTATCCTCATTGAGTTTGGGGCCTATAGCATGTGGGAGCGTTCTGGTTCCTCAAGCATAGACGCCCTACCCAACTGAGATGCAGTATCCTAGAGAGCAGTAAGCGCTTCTCAAGGGGTTTTGTGAGGGCTTCATTGCATAGTCATGATTGACTAAATTATTGGCCCTTGCTGATTCAACCTCCAGCCAAAAGTCTCTCATTAACATGACAAAACACCCATTTCACCTTGAAGACACTGCAGTGTTTTCAGGAACTGTGGATAAAGACCAATATACCCGGGAAGTATATATTTGGTCATCTGAATGACCAAATGGTATTTCTTATGACTCATTTTATCGCACAAGGTCATATAGCCTATGATAAAGCCAAGTCTTGAATACCAGCAGGGTGTCCAAGAACTCAATTCTGTCTCCTTCTGCTCAGATTCCCCAGGTTATGAGCTACAAGACTGCCCTCTACCCACCCAACTTTCTTTCTACTAGGATAGAGTGTTTGAGGCAAATAGAGGATTATTTTATGAATAGACTTTTAAAATTAGATAAAACGTTGTAAATATATGTAACTTTCAATGAAAGTCCAGGTCTATCTGGTGTAAGGTGGTTTTCTTTGGCATCTTTGTGAACTTCTAAGTTATTTTTAAAACATTATTATAGAGCAATGAATGAAGAAAATTGAGAAATGCAAAGTATTAGAAGGAAAATAAAATAATTCATAGTTCTACTATACAAACACAAATGCATTTGAGGTTGTGTGTATTTCCCTCCAGTTGTACTTAAATTATTTTGAATTGTTTTAAATATAATTGTTTTTGTACATATATTCACTTACTATAACCTAAACAGTTGTCTGTGGTAGTGTACTGTTTTTAAAATAATTTTAAGAGGCAGGTGTTTATATTTAGATATATCTGCCTATTTTAATATGTGGAAGAAACTTATTTTTATATATTTATTTTAGAATAAATCTTTTTCAAGAAGAAAGCGTTGATATAATTTCCAAGGTGTTTTTTTTTAATTTTTAAATAACTAATCGTTATTAAGGAATATACTTTCTACATATTCATATTATAGAATCATTTATAAAAGGAAAGTGGATACTATCTATTTACCTACCTTTGCTAACATCTGTATGATCTATTCTATTTTTATAATTTTCTGTAGGAAAAACAAGGCCCTAAAAATTATTTCACATCCCTTGACTCTTGGTAAGGTTAGCCACTTTTCTATGTGTCTTTTTAATACTGTATTTAATGCTACATTAATACAAACACTATCAAATGTAATTAAACATTAAAATAGAAACATTGTTTAAAATCCATTATATAAAATACAAACTTTAAAATAACAGGAATTTTAAATGTTTAAACAAATGCATCAAAATTCTGTCATATCATTTTTTGACTATGTATAGCAAATTATCATACCTGAGTTACAAACTACAGGGGAAAAAAGTCTTAAAACAGCACTGATGTGATATAATACAGTAATAGTTGACCGACTTCCCAGGAGCCTTGAAATGTCAGCTTTCTGAATTAATTGTGAAATGCTGCTTTTAATGACACACATTCACATGCAAAAAATAAAATCCTACACACTTAACAGTGTCACTTACCTGGGCCACACCTTTTCTGGTGGGAGGATCCACCAAGGACACCAAAGTAACAATTGGTTGTTTGGGAAGCATAAAAGTTTTTAAAAAGTGGAATGTGTCTCATTTAAAGCAATGTATTTATTGGTCAAAGACCCCAACTTGTATTGCAGAGCACCTGCCTCCCCTGGGAGTACCTGATCTAACTCTTTAAAAGATTTTTTTGGTTTCATATGTTTTCAACTGACCTTAAACCTCTGATTTTACATTTCATTTTTTTATTTTAGATTTTTTTCATTTTTATTTTATTTTTTTTTTTTATTTTTTTATTTTATTTATTTTATTTTTTTAATATAATTTATTTTATTATCATTAATTTACAATTACATGTGCAATATTACGATTATTAAACTACCCCTTCATCAGGTCCCCCCACCAACCCCATTACAGTCACTGTCCATCAGCGTAGTGAGATGCTATAGAATCACTACTTGTCTTCTCTGAGTTGTACTGCCCTCCCCGTGCCCCCCCAACATTACATCTGCTAATCGTAATGCCCCTTTTTCCCTCTTATCCCTCCTTCCCGCCCATTTTCCCCAGTCCCTTTCCCTTTGGTAACTATTAGTCCGTTCTTGGGTTCTGTGAGTCTGCTGCTGTGTTGTTCCTTCAGTATTTTTTCTTTGTTCTTATACTCCACATATGAGTGAAATCATTTGATACTTGTCTTTTTCGGCTTGGCTTATTTCACTGAGCATAATACCCTCTAGCTCCATCCATGTTGTTGCAAATGGTAGGATTTGTTTTCTTCTTATGGCTGAATAATATTCCATTGTGTATATGTACCACATCTTCTTTATCCATTCATCTACTGATGGACACTTAGGTTGCTTCCATTTCTTGGCTATTGTAAATAGTGCTGCAATAAACATAGGGGTGCATCTGTCTTTTTCAAACTGGGCTGTTGCATTCTTAGGGTAAATTCCTAGGAGTGGAATTCCTGGGTCAAATGGTATTTCTATTTTGAGTTTTTTGAGGAACCTCCATACTGCTTTCCACAATGGTTGAACTAATTTGCATTCCCACCAGCAGTGTAGGAGGGTTCCCTTTTCTCCACATCCTCACCAACATTTGTTGTTGTTTGTGTTTTGGATGTTGGCCATCCTCACTGGTGTGAGGTGATATCTCATTGTGGTTTTAATCTGCATTTCTCTGATGATTAGCGATGTGGAGCATCTTTTCATGTGCCTGTTGGCCATCTGAATTTCTTCTTTGGAGAAGTGTCTATTCATGTCCTCTGCCCACTTCTTAATTGGATTATTTGCTTTCTGTTTGTTAAGGTGCATGAGTTCTTTATATATTTTGGATGTCAACCCTTTATCAGATACGTTTTTTATGAATATATTCTCCATACTGTAGGATGTCTTTTTGTTCTACTGATGGTGTCCTTTGCTGTACAGAAGCTTTTCAGCTTGATATAGTCCTACTTGTTCATTTTTGCTTTTGTTTCCCTTGCCCGGGGAGATATGTTCATGAAGAAGTTGCTCATGTTTATGTCCAGGAGATTTTTGCCTATGTTTTTTTCTAAGAGTTTTATGGTTTCATGTCTTACATTCAGATCTTTGATCCACCTTGAGTTTACCTTTGTGTATGGGGCTAGACAGTAGTCCAGTTTCATTCTCTTACATGTAGCTGTCCAGTTTTTCCAGCACCAGCTGCTGAACAGGCTGTCATCT
>JAVSCE010002622.1:0-38577 GCA_032199065.1 Smutsia gigantea
GGCCAGGCCAGATGCCTTGTAGATCAGGAACCACTGTTGTGTGCACAGAACACTTCAGAACCAGGGAGACTAAAATGAAGTCCTTGCTGAGGTGGTTTTTGTCTTGGTGGTCAGCTAGGCATATATCCCTGCTGCAGAACCAGCAGAACCCTGGGGCGGGGGCAGAGGAGGCTCACGCCAAAACCAGGTGCAATTCTTCAAGCGCCTTGTCATTAATAAACAATGCTGATGAGCTGGGTCCAACTTCCCGAAGCTCTTTGGACTCGTGGTTGCATAGAGACACTATACATCAATGTTTTAGGCTTTGACTGGGAGTCAGTGTCAAGCAGGAGCTTTCATTTAAACAAACAGCTCAGGTTAATTGCAGACCTGCTATGATTAACCTTTACAGGCCAATAGCAAAATGCTAAGTATATCTCAATAACTTTGAAAATGCTTTCTGAAAACCATACAAACCCTATTTTGGGACCACAATTCAAAAAATGAATAAATATGATGAATCAAAAGGTAATGAAAAATGCAAATCAAAACAAGGTATTTTTAAATTGTAAGTGATGAAAATGATTAAGAAAGTTAATATCCAGTGTCAGTAAGGATCTAGGGGAACAAGCCTCTTCATTCACTGCTCCTGGAAACAGAAGTTTGTAGAACTTTTTTCTGGTACATCTTGATAATCTGTATCAAATTCCTTAAAATGGTACACTCTCTAGGCCCAGTAATGACATATTTGGCATTTTATCCTGAGCAAATAATTAAAGATACGGACAGGCAAGCCTGTTCATTGTAGCACGGTGGATAATAGCAAAAGGGTGGAAACAATCAAAACGTCCAGCAGTATGGGCTGTTTCAGTTAAGTTATATCCATATCCAATTATTCCAAATAATTTTGTAGAGGTCTGTTTGTGGAAGGCTCTGTTAGTTGCATGTCTAAAATCCTTTACCGTCTTCGTTTATACTAACAGAACCCAGATACTGTTCAGGGCAGCAATGTTCACTGCTGTAGGTACAAAATCATGACAATCCTGTTCCCACTTTCCCAGCTTCCCTTGCACCTACGAGTGTCCATGTGATTCAGTTCTGGCCAAGGAAATGTAAGGAGAAGTCTAATGGGGACTTTGAGAAAGTTTTTTGCTTTCCTAACAAAAGGGAAAGATGCTCTTGATGCCAACAATAATCTACGGCAGGCGTTATACTAAGTGAGAAAAGCTATTTGTTAAGCAAGAGTTGGCTGGGTTTTCTGTTATTTGGACCACAGAGTGTCCCTCACTGCAGCAAATACCACATCGCCCATCAGGATTTCCAGGTACCGTGAGGGCTACAGTCTGACCGTTTTCATCTCCACAAATGGCACTCAGTTGAAGTCAGCTGCCTTGCTCAATGTCACATCCCCTTCCCAGGAGGCACCCACATCAAACTCCACAGGAGTATGAAGACCCAGCCTTCTGTTTTCAGTTTGGGACAGCTCTGCCAGGCCCTCCCTGCTCCAGAGCTGCAGCCCTCGCAACTGCTGCACTGTTGCCTAACATCCCCTTCTGCCTAATCCCACTTGATTCCCTTCCCCGATGGTGCTTTTGTTTGTTTTGCTGTTATTTTATTTTTTATATTAAGGTACATACAATAAAATGCACAAATCTTAGGGTACAGCTTGATGAATTTTTTCCACATGTTGTGTGATTTATTTTATATGAGATATTCAGAATAAACAAATCCATTTAAACTGCAGATAGTGGTTGCCAGGTGCTGCTGGAGAGGGAAAATGCCATGTGACAACTTAATAGGTATGGAGTTTTTTTTTTTTGTCTTTTTGTTGTTGATTTTTTAAATTGAAGTATAGTTGATATACAATATTATATTGGTTGAAAGCATACAACATGGTGATCAACAGTATATACACTAGAATGAATTCTGACATGTGTATACCCTCATGTAACCATCACCCAGACTGATATCAAACTCGATGGTGTTGACCTTAAGAGCACTCCCTAATAAACTTCCTGCATTCAAATCTCTCTCTCAGAGTCTGTTTCCTGGGGAACCCCACCCACAGCACCACTGACACATTTATTCACATAAAAAGATGTGCAAAATATATTGCTAAATGATATAACAGGTTATAAAGCAGTATGCATGGTGTTTTCTTATACAGAGTTTATACACCTACATGGAAAAAATAACTGCAAAGGAAGAGACTAATAGGACTTGTGTTTCCAACAATATGCTAGACTAGATGTTCAGAGAAACTCCTTCTAGTTCAGGACACATTAAACACCAAAAAAAAGAAGTTTTAACATTTTAATGTGTAAAGTAGTGGTGGAAAAGTAAGGGAATTCCTGGGGTGTGGGGCAGAAATTGTAGGAAAGCACAAATCCCCAATAACTAGAGACCACACTTGCTCTGGAGGTATCTGCTGATTCCTGATGGCCTAAAGCCACGTTTTAATGAGCCATTGCTGTGGGGGACCAGAGACAAAGCCTAGAGCCCAAGGTGCATAAAAAGTTAGGTTGGAGACCCTTGCATAAAGGCAGGAGAGCCAAAGAGCAACAGCCTCAAGAAATTTAACTGGAAAACGCCCACCGTGCAGATGGAGCTGGAGGAAGTAAACTGCATGGGAAGGGCCAAGCACAAGTGCACTCACATGGCTGATGCAAACCAGAATCGCTGTGGCTCCAAATAAACCCTATGCCTAAAACAGAGTTCAACGTGATTCTTGGTAGTGCCCACAGAAAACTGCCAGAAGAAAACAAAACTTTTTCTTTAGAGGATACTTTTCCAGACTTCAAAGAATTACCATAAATTTACAAATTCAGAATAAAGAATAAATTACTAAATCAATGAAGGTCAGCATAAACATCAAACTTCAGAATCAGGCACATGCACACACGCCTACAAATATACAGATGGTGGGAATTCAGACACAGAATATAAAATACTGAGGTTAGTTGTATATAAAGAATTAAAGACAGGGTTAATAGAATAAGGGCACACAGACCATCAAGACTGATGGGTAGATTTGAAAGAAAATCAAATAGTCTATACAATAAAAATATAATAAAGTAGAAATTCAAAGCAGATAGAAGACAAAATTGGAGAACTAGAAGATCTAAATAAATTAACAATATAGGACAAAAAGAATCACAGATAATATTGATTATCAAGCATAGAGAAGGTCTAATATATGTTCCAAGTGGAGTTAATAATATTGTATTATGGGAGATTGGATTAAAGATGGTGGCATGGGAGGTGAGACAGAGGCTTCCTCCTAAAACTGCATATAATACGAAAATATAATTAATACAACTAATCCTGAAAGAGCAACAGGAAAGATGGCTGTGCCAGACTGCATACACCTGGAGAAAAGAATAAACCTCATGGAACAGGGTAATGTACCAAAGCCATTGTCCAGCAGGGCCCAAGCCCTTCCCCCACCTGAGCTCACTGGCATGAGGAAGAGAAATGGAGCCAGCAGGGAGTGGAGGCCTGGGACTGCTGAACACCTAGCTCTAGAGATCTGCACTGGGAGCACAAACCTACATTTCATGGAGCTCTCATAATTAGGGGGGTTGGAAAGCTATGACAGGCAGAATACCTGGAAAGACTGAGATTCCAGCCCCTTGTGGAAAACGGAGATCCACATCAGGCTGCTCTGGGACAAAATAAAGGCGGGAAGTCTGAGAGACTGCCTAACAGTGAGAGGGTTGCTAAAGGGGCAAGGATTGCACAGAGCTTACTACTCAGGAGAAAGGATAGGTAGGCAAAATTGTCTGGGTGCACTCTGCCAAGCATCTTGGAAACTTTCAGGAACTTCAGGCACTCCAGCCCCCTGGCTGGCTACACAGCTCCAAGGCCCCCCTCCGTGATACACAGCCTGCTGTGCCTTCCTCCCGGCCAGCCCCACCTGGCTCACAAACCAGCGCAAACTACCCTGGCATTAGGTCAGCCAGAGGGGAGCCCGCCTACAGCAGCTACAAAAGCAAAGCATAGAGGCTTATACCTGTGTGCTCGGCCCACTGATTCTGGCAGTGGAGACAGGCATAGCAGCCAGGAAGCAAGAAATAGCTCTTTCCTTCCCCCAGGAACCAACATCGCTCCTCTGAGACCCCCAACATTGCTTCAGTGGCTGAGCAGCTCCAGAGAGTAGAGCTTCTGGGCACTAGAAGGCACCACATACAAATATGAAACATCAAAGGGACCTGGTTCAAAGCAAAATTATAAATACACCAGAGAAATATTTAAATGAAATTTACCTCATGAATCTTCCTGAAAGAGATTTCAAAATAAAAATCATTAACATGCTCATGGAGGTACAGAAAAATATTCAAGAACTCAGGAATGAATTCCGGTCAGAGATCCAGTCATTATGGAACACAGTTTCATAAATGAAACATAAAATGGAAGGTTTTAAAAGCAGATTAGATATGGTGGAGGAGATGATAAATGAAATAGAAAGTAGAGAAGAGCAATACAAAGAAGCTGAGGCACTGAGAGAAAAAAGGATCTCTAAGAATGAAAGAATATTGAGAGAACTGCATGACCAATCCAAACGGAACAATATTTGCATTATAGGGGTACCAGAAGAAGAAGAGAGAGAAAAAGGGATAGAAAGTGTCTTTGAGGAGGTAATTGCTGAAAACTTCCCCAATCTGGGGTTAGGAGGTAGTCTCTCAGACCATGTAGGTGCACAGATCTCCCAACACAAGGGTCCCAAGGAAGACAACACCAAGACATATAGTAATTAAAATGGCAAAGATCAAGGATAAGGACAGACTATTAAAAGCAGCCAGAGAGAGAAATAAGATCACATACAAAGGAAAGCCCATCGGGCTATCATCAGACTTCTCAGAAGAAACCTTACAGGCCAGAAGGGAGTGGCATGATGTTTTTAATGCAATGAAGCAGAAGGGCCTCAAACCAAGAATACTTTATCTGGTAAGATTACCATTTAAATTTGAAGGAGGGATTAAACAATTTCCAGATAAGCAAGAGCTGAGAGAATTTACCTCGCACAAACCATCTCTACAGTGTATTTTGGAGGGACTGCTGTAGATGGAAGTGTTCCTAAGGCTAAATACCTGTCACCAGAGGTAATAAAACCACAGTAAAGAAAGTAGAACAGCCAATTACTAAGCAAATGCAAAATTAAATCAACTACCTCCAAAGTCAGTCAAGGGATAAACAAAGAGTACAGAACAGGAAACCTAATATATAAAGAATGGAGGACGAAGAAAAAGGAGGAGGAAAAAAAAAGAAGAATCTTTAGATTGTGTTTGTAATAGCACACTAAGTGAGTTAAGTTAGATTCTTAGATAGTAAAGAACTTACGCTTGAACCTTTGGTTACCGTGACTCTAAAGCCTGCAATGGCAATAGGTACATACTAATTGACAATGACCCTAAATGTAAATAATCTGAATGCACCAATCAAAAGCTATAGACCCACTGAATGGATAAAAAAACAAGACCCATCTATATGCTGCCTACAAGAGACTCACTTTAAACGCAAAGACATACACAGACTAAAAGTGAAGGGATGGAAAAAGATATTTCATGCAACTAATAGGGAGAAAAAAAGCAGGAGTTGCAGTACTTGTATCAGACAAAATAGACTTCAAAACAAAGAAAGTCACAAGAGACAATGACATCACATAATGATAAAGGGGTCAATCCAACAAGAAGATATAACCATTATAAATATCTATGCACCCAACACAGGGGCACCTACATATGTGAAACAAATACTAACAGAATTAAAAGGGGAAATAGAATGCAATGTATTCGTTCTAGGAGATTTCAACACTCCACTCACTCCAAAGGACAGATCAACCAGACAGAAAATAAGCAAGGAGACAGAGGCCCTGAAGAACACATTAGAACAGATGGACCTATCAGACATCTACAGAACTCTACACCCAAAAGCAGCAGAATACACATTCTTCTCAAGTGCACATGGAACATTTTCCAGAATAGACCACATACTAGGCCACAAAAAGAGCCTCAGTAAATTCAAAAAGACTGAAATTGTACCAACCAGTTTCTCAGACCACAAAGGTATGAAACTAGGAATAAATGACACAAAGAAAATGAACAATCCCGCAAATGGAGGCTTCACAACATGCTCCTAAATAACCAATGGATCAATGAGAAAATAATAACAGAGATCAAGCAATATATGGAGACAAATGACAATAATAATTCAACACCGCAAAATCTGTGGGACGCAGCAAAGGCCGTGCTAGGAGGTAAGTATATTGCAATATAGGCCTACCTCAGGAAAGAAGAACAATCCCATATGAGCAGTCTAAACTCACAATTAACGAAACTAGAAAAAGAAGGAAAATGATACCCAAAGTCAGTAGAAGGAGGGACATAATAAAGATTAGAGCAGAAATAAATAAAACCAAGAAGAATAAAACAATTGAAAGAATCAATGAAAGCAAGAGCTGGTTCTTTGAAAAAATAAACAAAATAGATAAACCCCTAGCCAGACTTATCAAGAAAAAAGGAGAGTCTACACACATAAACAGAATCAGAAATGAGTAAGGAAAAATCACTACAGACACCACAGAAATACAAAGAATTATGAGAGAATACTATGAAAAATTATATGGCAACAAACTGGAGAGCCTAGAACAAATGGGCAACTTTCTAGAAAAATACAACCTTCCAAGGCTGACCAAGAAAGAAACAGAAAATCTGAACAGACCAATTACCAGCAATGAAATTGAATTGGTAATCAAAAAGTACCTAAGAACAAAACACCTGAACCAGATGGTTTCACTGCTGAATTTTATGAAACATTTAGTGAAGACCTAATACCCATCCTCCTTAAAGTTTTCCAAAAAGCAGAAGAGGAGGGAATACTCCCAAACTCATTCTATGAGGCCAACATCACTCTAATACCAAAACCAGGCAAAGACACCACAAAAAAAGAAAATTACAGACCAATATCCCTGATGAACATAGATGCAAAAATACTCAACAAAATATTAGCTAACAGAATTCAAAAATACATCAAAAAGATCATCCATCATGATCACGTAGGATTTATTCCAAGGATGCAAGGATGGTACAACATTAGAAAATCCATCAATATCATCCACCACATCAAGAAAAAGGACAAAAACCACATGATCATCTCCATAGATGCTGAATATGAATAAGCATTCGACCAAATTCAACATCCATTCATGATAAAAACTGTCACCAAAATGAGTATAGAGGGCAAGTACCTCAACATAATAAAGGCCATATATAGCAAACCCACAGCCAACATTATACTTAACAGCGAGAAGCTGAAAGCTTTTCCTTTAAGATTGGGAACAAGACAAGAATGCCCACTCTCCCCACTTTTATTCAACATACTTCTGGAGGTCCTAGCCATGGCAATCAGACAAAACAAAGAAATACAAGGCATCCAGATTGGCAAGGAAGAAGTCAAATTGTCACTATTTGCAGATGACATGATGACATGATTGTCACTATATGCAGATTGTACATAAAAAACCCTAAAGACTCCACTCCAAAACTACTAGATCTAATATCTGAATTCAGTAATGTTGCGGGATACAGAATTAATACACAGAAATCTGTTGCATACATTTACACTAATGATGGGCTAGTAGAAAGAGAGATCAGGAAAACAATTCCATCAAAAAGAATAAAATACCTAGGAATAAACCTAACCAAGGAAGTGAAAGACCTATACTCTGAAAACTACAAGACATTCATGAGAGAAATTAAAGAAGATCTGAATAAATGTAAACACAACCCGTGCTCATGGGTAGGAAGAATTAATATTGTCAAAATGGCCAACCTGCCTAAAGCAATCTACAGATTCAATGCAATCCCTATCAAAATAGTAATAGCATTCTTCAATGAACTAGAGCAAATAGTTCTAAAATTCATATGGAACCACAAAAGACCCCGAATATCCAAAGCAATCCTGAGAAGAAAGAATAAAACTGGGGGGATTATGCTCCCTGACTTCAAGCTCTACTACAAAGCCACAGTAATCAAGACAATTTGGTACTGGCACAAGAACAGACCCATAGACCAATGGAACAGACTAGAGAACCCAGATATAACCCACCCACATATGTTCAATTAATATATGATAAAGGATCCATGGACATACAATGGGGAAATGACAGCCTCTTCAACAACTGGTGTTGGCAAAACTGGACAGCTACATGCAAGAGAATGAAACTGGATTACTGTTTAACCCCATACACAAAAGTAAACTCAAAATGGATCAAAGACCTGAATGTAAGTCATGAAGCCATAAAATTCTTAGAAGACAACATAGGCAAAAGTCTCCTGAATATAAGCATGAGCAACTTCTTCCTGAATGCATCTCCTCGAGCAAAGGAAACAAAAGCAAAAATGAACACATGGGACTACATCAAACTAAAAAGTTTCTGTACAGCAAAGGACACCATCAACAGAACAAAAAGACATCCTACAGTATGGGAGAATATATTTGTAAACAACATATCTGACCAGGGGTTAACATCCAAAATATATAAAGTACTCACACGCCTCAACACCCAAAAAGCAAATAACCCGATTAAAAAATGGGCGGAGGATATGATGAGACAATTCTCCAAAGAAGAAATTCAGATGGCCAACAGGCACATGAAAAGATGCTCCACATCACTAATCATCAGGGAAATGCAAATTAAAACCACAATGAGATATCACCTCACACCATTAAGGATGGTCAACATCCAAAACACAAACAACAACAAATGTTGGCGAGGATGTGGAGAAAGGGGAACCCTCCTACAGGGCTGGCTGGAATGTAAGCTAGTTCAACCATTGTGGAAAGCAGTATGGAGGTTCCTCAAAAAACTCAAAATAGAAATACCATTTGACCCAGGAATTCCACTCCTAGGAATTTACCCTAAGAATGCAGCAGCCCAGTTTGAAAAAGACACATGCACCCGTATGTTCATCCCAGCACTATTTACAATAGCCAAGATATGGAAGCAAGCTAAGTGTCCATCAGTAGATGAATGGATAAAGAAGAGGTGGTACATATACACAATGGAATATTATTCAGCCATAAGAGGAAAACAAATCCTACCATTTGCAACAACATGGATGGAGCTAGAGTGTACTGTGCTCAGTGAAATAAGCCAGGCGAAGAAAGACAAATACCAAATGATTTCCCTCATTTGTGGAGTACAACAACAAAGAAAAACTGAAGAAGCAAAACAGCAGCAGACTCACAGACTCCAAGAAGGGACTAGTGTTACCAAAGGGTAGGGGTGTGGGAGGGCGGGTGGAGAGGGAGGGAGAAGGGGATTGAGGGGTATTATGTTTAGTACACATGGTGTGTGGGGTCACTGGGAAGACAATGTAGCACAGAGAAGGCAAACAGTGACTCTGTGGCATCTCACTACACTGATGGACAGTGACTGCATTGGGGTATGGGTGTGGACTTGATAATATGGGTAAATGTAGTAACCACATTGATTTTTCATGTGAAACCTTCATCAGAGTGTATATCAATAATACCTTAATAAAAAAAAAGGATAGAATCTGTGGCCCAAAGTCTCAATAGAAGGAAATTTCACAGGTTTCCTTAAGATATCAATGTTTGACAATCTTGCAAGGTAGGAAAGATCAGACAAAGTAGGGGACTGAAAAGATATTCATCATATGGCCTGAGATTTATATTTGTCCCTAAAAGAGAGGACCAGCATCTCCAATCTGGTAGTTCAGTTTTCTTGAACAAATTAATGTATTGCGCACCAGTCAAGTATTAGGTGTTGGGGATACAAAAATAAGTGAGACAAGTCCTCCTGTTTTCACAGAGTTTACAGTCCAAAAGCATCGTGATGATGGATCCATTTGGCCTTTGGGGTTATCTTTAGTCACGACACCTCTCTGACCTCCAGTGTTAAAAGATGTGGGATCAGCATTTCTGGAAATCTATGACTAATTCCATTACACTGTATGTCCCAGGGAGTTTTATTCTGACATCATCTCTTGAGAAACTTTAAATATTAATGCATAGGTGTTTCTCAGCATGTAGTCCATTGCTTTTCTCTCAGAGTACTTTCTCATTTAGCACAAATAAGTTGATGTAATTTTTTTAACATGCTAAATAGGATCAGATGATGATATGCAGGTTTAAATTCATTTAAAGTGAGTAAAAAATGCTCTATGCAAAGACTATACATTGCCAGTCCTTTTGTGCCTTCCCAGATTCTATCTGTAGACACAGCATCAGAGGAATAATTTTTTTGACAATATTTTGGTGTCACCCCCAGGAATAAATTTCTATAGTTTTGAGTGATTTGGGAACAAATGAAATTGTGATGCTGATATTTTCCTTCTAACATCATACTAATCTTTCTCTGGAAGGTTAACTTCTGTCTCCGTCTCCAAAATGCTGTGACAGGTGCTATGGATGGGCTACGCCTGGCTTCTCGCTGTACCACTTCAGTGCACAAGGCCTGACTTCCAATTTACCAACCCCTACCCACCTCTTCTTTCCTGTTCATAAAGGTCTACGTGCATGTTTAAGGGCCATCATTCAGAAGACCACTGCCATGTAGTAATGGTAGATACCTTTTAAAATCTAAACGTGGGGAAATGTGCCTCTGTAAATTGTCAGTGTAGAGAGACAAAAACTATAAAAGAAGAGAAGAGTGGATTCAGAGGCAAATACAAAACCTGGAAAAGGAGTAAAACTGTTGTTTTTGTGTTTTTGTTTTGTTTTGTTTTGTTTTTTTCAGCAGAAGCACCGTCTTTGTTCAGGCAGAGGTGCCAGGGGATGAATGCCTGTCAGGAGTGGCTCTCACTCGATGCCTGAAACAAGTTGGCGTATAAATATCCCAGCTCCTTTCATCTCTGCTGGAATGATTAATGTGTGTGTGTTCTATACTGCTCAGAATTTTCCTAATACGATTAAGGTCCAGTCAGCCACAGTGGTAACGGACTTAACACACTCTTGGCTGTCTTGCCTTCCTTTGCCTTACTCCCCCAGTAACTTCCTCATTCTCCTACTGACGTTTTTGTTGTGTCTGTGTGTGTGTGTTTGTTTTTGTGCCTTCTAAATAAACTATTTATGCTGGAATCCTTACCTCAGAGGCAGCTTCTGGGGAAAACTAACCTAAGACTCACCAGCTCTTAACTGCTTGGGTTCATTCATTCCTCTACATTTGAATTCATTTGTCATTATCTGGTTTTAGAGTGCAATGAACAGAGCAAATGTCAACTTTGTTAGGAAATGACTTTTCAGCTCCTTCGGACCATACTGTCTTCTTTTTACTCTGTGTCAAGTATAGCCATTTTAATTCTTTTGCTAATCCTCCAAGGTATAGAGGTCTACAACTGAATTTAGTTACCCAAAGAGAAAAAATGGGGTCTCTGGTGTCTGTCTCTACAGTCAAATCAAGGTCCCAGTCAGTACTCGGTGATTCAAGGGTGTTTTCCAGCTATAAAATTCTAGACTTAGCACCAATTCTACAGAAACTATTCCAGAAAATTGAAGAGGAGGGGATACTTCCCAACCCATTTTGAGGGCAATAAAACACTTAATAGGATTTTCATCAGGTTGAGGTGAGAGATCAACAGTGATATGGACAAGGCACTGTGACAGCAATTTTAAGACTTCAGTTCTATGTGTTCTTATCTTTTTCATTTTCTTCCTGACTTTACTAAAACGTTTCACATTTCAGTCAAATATTCAGGTGCATTGATTGAAGAAGTTTAATTCTACAAATAAAAAGATGAATAATAACTAATAAATGGTGGGTGCCTAGTCAAGCATGACTGTGGTTACAATCTTCACATAGAAAATTGGGTCAGGGAAAAATATTCTCAATACACCGTATACAGATTTCAATTTAAAATTTTCTACTGCTTTGTTGAGTTATAATTGACATGCAGTGAATTGCACATATTGAAAGGACAATTTGATAAGGTTGGACTTATATATACACCCATAAAACCATCATCGCAATCAAAATAGTGAACATATCTTCATCGTTCCCTTATGTTTCTCCCTTCTGCCTTTCCCAGCCTCCATCTTCAAGGAACCACTGATTTGCTTTCTGTCAGTATAAATTAGTTTGCATTTTCTAGAGTTCTATATAAATAGAATAGCAGGTGCTCTTCTTGAGCAGCTTCTTTCACTCAACATGATTATTTTGGGATTCATCCAGGTCACTGCATATATCAGTTCATCTGAGTAGTATTCCATTGTTCGGGTAGACCACAGTTTGTTTATCCATGTTGGGTTGCTCACCTATTGATGGCCATTTGAGTTGTATCCAGTTTTTGACTATTACAAATAAAACTACTTTGAATCTATAGATCAATGTGGGAGAGAATTGACATCTTAATATTGAGTCTACCAACCCATGAACTAGGTTTCTCTCTCCTTTATGTAACTCTTCTTTAATCTCTCTCAGCAATATTTTATAGTTTTCAGTGTACACATCTTTCACATTGTCTGGCAAGTTTATCCCCGAGTATTTCATATTTCTCATGGGTTTTAAGGAAAATTGTTTTTCAAAATTCCAATTTCCAACTATTCATTGTGAATATATAGAAATAAAATTGATGTTTGTATATTATTATCATATCGTATTACCTCGCTAACCTCAAGGTTAAGTTAACCTCACTTACTAGTTTTAGTGACTTTTTTGTAGATTCCATCCAGATTTTCTACATAGATGATCAATGTACCAGACAATTTTACTCCCTTTTTCCAATCTGGATGACTTTTTAAAAAACAGCTTAATTGAGATATAATTTACATGCCATGCAATTCACCAACTTAATGTGTACAATTTGATGGTTATTAATATATTCACAGAGTTGTGCAACCATCACTACAGCCAGTTCTAAACATTTTCATACTCCCAAAGTAAACCTCATACCCATTAGCACTCTCCACTTACCTCCCACCACTGCCCTCAACCCCAGTTCTAGGCAACCATGAGTCTACTTTACGTCTGTATAAATTTGCATCTTCTGGGCATTTCATATAAATGGAGTCATGCAATATGTGGCATTTTGTGCCTGACTTCTTTTACTTAGCACAATGTTTTCAAGGTTCATCATGTCGTAGCATGTATCAGTACTACATTCCTTTTCCTCCCAATTTTTAAAATGGTGGTAAGAGACACATAAAAGAAATGTATCATCTTAATCATTTTGATGGTTAAGTACAGTTCAGTGGTATTAAATAAAGTCATAATGTTGTGCTACTGTCACCACCATCCATCTCCAGGACTCTTCATCTTGTAAAACTGAAATTCTACACCCATTAAACAAATAACTTCCCATTTCCCCTTCACCCCAGCCCCTGGGAACCAACATTCTATTTTGTCTCTATGATTTTGACTACTCCAAGTATTTCATGCAAGTGGACTCGTACAGTATTTGTTATTTTGTTACTGGCTTATCTCAGCACAACATCCTTATGGTTCATCCATGTTGTAGCAGGTGTCAGAATAGTACTTCATTCCTTTTATTGTTGAATAATATTCTATTGTGTGGATATATCACATTTTGTTTGCCCATTCACCAGTTAACAGATGCCTGGATAGTTTTCATTGTTTGGCTGTTAAGAATAAAGCTGCTATGAATATTTGTGTATAACTTTTACCCTTACCTCTGGAAACTACTGATCTCCACTCTGTCTTTATGGTTCTGCCTTTTTCCAGAATGGCATATAAATGGAATCACAGAGTATATATGTAGCTTTTCGAGCCCTGCCTCGTTCACCTGCCATAATGCATTGGAGATTCTTCCATATTCTTGCGTGCCTCAGTAGCTCGTTCCTTTTTAATGCTGAATAGGATTCTATTTTATTGATGTATCACAGTTTGTTTATCCACTCACTAGATGAAGAATACCTGGGTTGTATCCAGTTTTTCACAGTTATCAGAAAAGTTACCATACACATGCAGGGTTTTGTCTAAACATATGTTCTCATTTCTCTTGGGTAAACATCTAGGTGTGGGAGTGCTGAGTGGTATGGCAATGTGTACGAGTTTCCGACTGGTGTAGTAACAAATTACCACGAACTTAGTGGCTTAAAACAACACAAATTTGTCCTCTTCCAGTTCTGGAAGTCAGAAGTCCAAAAGGAGTCCTAAGCGGCTAAAATCAAGGTCATCAGGAGGGCTGGTTCCTTCTGGAGGCACTGAGCGGGGAGAATCATTTTCCCTGCTTTTTTCACCTTCTGGGGCCACTTGTATCCCTTCTTTAGGTGGAATATGGGGGATATTTGGAGGTTGCTTCTTCCATCTTCAAAGCTCGTCACCCCAGTCTCTACTTCCATCATCACATCACCTTCTCCTCTTACTCTGACTCCTCTTGTGTCCCTCTTATGAGGACTTTATAAGGCTGTGATTTCATCAGGCCCACCCAGACAATCCAATATCATCTCCTCATCCCAATATCCTTAATTTACTCACATCTGCAATTTGTTCCTTTTACCATAAAGTGACTTTCACAAATCCCAGGGATTAGGATGTGGACACATTGGGGAAGCCATCATTCAGCCTATATATGTTTAACTTTATAAGAAGCTGTCAAACTGTCTGCAAAGTGGCCGTAACATTTTGCCTTCCCACCAGCAACGTATGAGAGCTCTAGTTTCCTCAGACCCTTGCTTTGCACTTAATATTATCAATATTTTCAATCTTAGCCATTCTAGAGGGAGCAGAGTGGTATTTCATTATAGTTTTAATTTATATTTCCCTAATGACTAATGATGTCAAGCAGCATTTCTTGTGCTGTTTGTCATCCATAATATATCTTCTTTAGTGAACTGTCTTTTCAAATATTTTGACCATTTTTTAGTTGCGTTGTGTTATTGAGTTTTGAGAGTTCATTATGTATTCTGCTTACAATTCCTTTATCAGACATATGTTTTTCAAAATTTTTCTCAGACTATGGTTTGTCTTTTTTCTTAACAGTGTTTTTCAAAGAGCAGAATTTGGATGAAGTCCAGCTTATAAATTTTTTATGGATTGTCCTTTTAGTCAGAGATAAGAAATCTTTGTTTAACCCAGGTCACAAAGATTTTCTCCTAAAACTTTTAATGCTTTTTTCCATCTAAGTCTATGATCAATGCTTAGTTCATCTGTGTACATGATAAGAGGTGTACAATGAGGGTCTTTTGTTTTGCATATGAGTGTTCAGGGGTTCCAGCAACATTTGTTTAAGATTATCTTTCTAAAAATTGCCTTTTCACCTTTGTCAAAAATCAGTTGACCATATAGGTGTGGATTTATTTCTGGACTCTCTGTTTCAGTCCATGCATCTAAATGTCTATCTATCTTTTTGCCAATACCACACTGTCTTGATTATTACTCCAGCTTTATATCACATGTTGAAATCAGGCACTGTGAGTCCTCCAGCTTTGTTCTTCTCCTTCAAAACTGTTTTGACTATTCTCGTTCCTTTGCTTTACCATATCAACTTTAGAGTCAGCTTGACAATTCCTACAAAAGTCTTCTTGGGATTTGGGTTGGAGTTGCATGGAATCTATGGATCAATCTATGGAACAAATTGCAAATGTGAGTAAATTAAGGATATTGGGATGAGGAGATGATATGTAGTTTACAATATCAAATATTTATTTTCTCACAGATTCTCTGGGTCAGGAATCTGGGTGCAGCTTAGCTGGCTGCCTCTCCTTCTAATCAAGTTGTCAGCCAGGGCTGAGTTGAAGGCTCAACTGAGGGAGATTCTGCTTCAAAACTCACTTGTGCTTATTTGTAAGATTCAGCTCCTTTTGGGCTGTTGGTTGGAAGCCTCCCTCAGTTCCTTGAGCTGTGGGCCCCTCTCAGAGCAGCTCATCACATGGCATCTAGCTTTCCTTAGAGCAGAAGAGTGAGAGAGGGCTCAGGACAAAGGTCACAGACTCTTTGCAACCTAATCTAAGAAGCAACATCATTTTTTTTATTTTGGTATCATTAATCTACAATTACATGTGCAACATTATGGTTACTAAACTCCCCACATCATCAAGTCCCCCAAAGCAGCATCATTTTTGCTGTATTCTACTCACTAGATACGCAAGACTAGGTGTAGCCCACACTCAAGGGGAGGGAATTATGCAAGAGCATGAATACCAGAGGGCAGGGATCATCTTAAAAACTCCCTACCACAGATACCTTGATGAGTCTTCATATTTGTGAAGGTAGTATATCATTATTTAGGACTTCTTTGATTTTTTTCATTGATGTTTTATGATTTTCAGCATACAAAATTTGCACATATTTTGTAAGAATCATACCTAAGGATCTCATGTTTCTGGTCCTCTTGTAAATACTACTATTTTATTTTTTATTTTAGTTTTATTTTAGAAGTGTAGTTGACACACAATATGAGTTTCAGGTGTACAGCACAGTGCTTCAATATTTATATACATTACAAAGTGATCATCATCTAGCTACCATCTGTCACCATACAAATGTTATTACATAATACAATAATTTTTTTATTAAGGTAATATTGATATACACTCTTATGAAGGTTTCACATGAAAAAACAATGTGGTGACTAAATTTATCCATATTATCAAGTCCCCACCCATACCCCACTGCAGTCACTGTCCTTGGGTGTAGTAGATGCCACAGATTCACTATTGCCCTTCTCTGTGCTACACTGTTTTCCCACGGTCCTCCACACTATGTGTACTAAACATAATACCCCTCAATCCCCTTCTCCCTCCCTCCCCACCTGCCCTCCCACATGCCTCCCCTTTGGTAACCGCTAGTCCCTTCTTGGAGTCTATGAATCTACTGCGGTTTTGTTTCTTCAGTTTTGCTTCACTGTTATACTCCACAAATGAGGGAAATCATTTGGCACTTGTCTTTTTCCGCCTGGCTTATTTCACTGAGCATAATATCCTCCAGCTCCAACCATGTTGTTGCAAATGGTAGGATTTGTTTCTTTCTCATGGCTGAATAGTATTTCATTGCAGTGATTTTTGCGAATTCATTCTAGTCAACAATTATTGTTCATGTCTTTATTAAAAAAAGATTGAAATTGTACCAACCAGTTTCTCAGATCACAATGGTATGAAACTAGAAATAAATTACTCAAAGAAAATGAAAAAGCCCACAAACACATGGAGGCTTAATAACATGCTCCTAAATAATCAGTGGATCAATGACCAAATAAAACAGAGATCAAGGAATATATGGAGACAAATGACAACAATAATTCAACACCACAAAATCTGTGGGAGGCAGCGAAGGCCGTACTAAGAGGGAAATATATTGCAATACAGGCCTACCTCAGGAAAGAAGAACAATCCCATATGAACAGTCTAAACTCACAACTAATGAAACTAGAAAAGGAAGAACAAATGAGGCCCAAAGTCAGTAGAAGGAGGGACATAATAAAGATTAGAGCAGAAATAAATAAAATTGAGAAGAATAAATCAATAGAAAGAATCAATGAAACCAAGAGCTAGTTCTTTGAGAATATAAACAAAATAGATAAACTGCTAGCCAGACTTATCTAGAGAAAAAGACCGTCTACACATATAAAAAATCAGAAATGAGAAAGGAAAAATCACTATGGACACCACAGAAATATGAAGAATTATGAGAGAATACTATGAAAAATTATATTGTAACAAACTAGATAACCTAGAAGAAATGGACAACTTTCTAGAAAAACACAACCTTCCAAGGCTGAGCCAGGAATAAAAAGAAAATCTGAATAGACCAATTACCAGCAAAGAAATTGAATTGGTAATCAAAAACTACCTAAGAACAAAAATACTGGTCCAGATGGTTTCACTGCTGAATTTTATCAAACATTTAGTGAAGACCTAATACCCATCCTCCTTAAAGTTTTCCAAAAAGTAGAAGAGGAGGTAATACTCCCAAACTCATTCTATGAGGCCAACATCACTCTAATACCAAAACCAGACAAAGACACCACAAAAAAAGAAAATTACAGAC
This sequence comes from Smutsia gigantea, assembly GCA_032199065.1. NCBI lineage: Eukaryota > Metazoa > Chordata > Mammalia > Pholidota > Manidae > Smutsia > Smutsia gigantea. The sequence goes on from JAVSCE010002622.1 coordinate 17,948, forward strand.
CAATATCCCTGATGAACATAGATGCAAAAATACTCAACAAAATATTAGCAAACTGAATTCAAAAATACATCAAAAAGATCATCCATCATGATCAAGTGGGATTCATCCCAGGGATGCAAGGATGGTACAACATTTGAAAATCCATCAACATCATCCACCACATGAACAAAAAGAAGAACAAAAACCACATGATCATCTCCATAGATGCTGAAAAACCATTTGACAAAATTCAACATCCATTCATGATAAAAACTGTCACCAAAATGGGTATAGAGGGCAAGTACCTCAACATAATAAAGGCCATATATGACAAACCCACAGCCAATGTTATACTTAACAGTGAGAAGCTGAAAGCTTTTCCTTTAAGATTGGGAACAAGACAAGAGTGCCCACTCTCCCCACTTTTATTCAACATAGTTCTAGAGGTCCTATCCACGGCAATCAGACAACACAAAGAAATAAAAGGCATCCAGACTGGTAAAGAAGAAGTCAAACTGTCCCTGTTTGCAGATGACATGATATTGTACATAAAATACCCTAAAGACTCCACTCCAAAACTACTAGATCTAATACCTGAATTCAGTAAAGTTGTGGGATACAAAATTAATACACAGAAATCTGCTGCATTTCTATACACTAATAGTGAACTAGCAGAAAGAGAGATCAGGAAAACAATTCCATTCACAATTGCATCAAAAGAATAAAATACCTAGGAATAAACCTAACCAAGGAAGTGAAGGACCTATACTCTGAAAACTACAAGACATTCATGAGAGAAATTAAAGAAGACACCAATAAATGGAAACACATTCCATGCTAATGGATAGGAAGAATTAATATTGTCAAAATGGCCATCCTGCCTAAAGCAATCTACAGATTCAATGCAATCCCTATCAAAATACCTACAGCATTCTTCAGTGAACTAGAGCAAATAGTTCTAAAATTCATATGGAACCGCAAAAGACCCCGAATTACCAAAGCAATACTGAGAAGGAAGAATAAAGCAGGGGGGATTATGCTCCCTGACTTCAAGCCATACTACAAAGACACAGTAATCAAGATAATTTGGTACTGGTACAAGAACAGACCCATAGACCAATGGAACAGACTAGAGATCCCAAATTTAAACCCAAGCATATATGGTTAATTAATATACAATAAAGGAGCCATGGATAAACAATGGGGAAATGACAGACTCTTCAACAGCTGGTGTTGGCAAAACTGGACACCTACATGTAAGAGAATAAAACTGGATTACTGTCTAACCCCATACACAAAAGTAAACTCAAAATGGATCAAAGACCTGAATGTAAGTCATGAAACCATAAAACTCTTAGAAAAAAACATAGGCAAACATCTCTTGGACATAAATATGAGCAAGTTCTTCATGAATATATCTTCCTGGGGAAGGGAATCAAAAGGAAAAATGAACAAGTGGGACTATATCAAACTAAAAAGCTTCTGTACAGCAAAGGACACCATCAGTAGAACAAAAAGACATCCTACAGTATCGGAGAATATATTCATAAATGACATATCTGATAAGGGGTTGACATCCAAATTATATAAAGAGCTCACACATCTCAACAAACAAAAAGCAAATAAGCCGATTTAAAAATGGGCAGAGGACATGAACAGACACTTCTCCAAAGAAGAAATTCAGATGGCCCACAGGAATATGAGAAGATGCTCCACATCGCTAATCATCAGAGAAACGCAAATTAAAACCACAATGTCACCTCACACCAGTTAGGATGGCTGCCATCCAAAAGACAAGCAACAACAAATGTTGGTGAGGATGTGGAGAAAGGGGAACACTCCTTCACTGCTGGTGGGAATATAAATTAGTTCAACCAGTGTGGAAAGCAGTATGGAGATTCCTCAAAAAACTCAAAATAGAAATACCATTTGACCTAGGAATTCCACTCCTAGGAATTTACACAAAAATGCAGGAACCCAGTTTAAAAAAGACATATGAACCCCTATGTTTACCACCGCACTATTTATAATAAACAAGAAATGGAAGCAACCTAAGTGTCCATCAGATGAATGGATAAAGAAGATCTGGTACATATACACAATGGAGTATTATTAAGACATAAGAAGAAAACAAGTCCTAACTTTGCAACAACATGGATGGAGCTAGAGGGTATTATGCTCAGTGAAATAAGCCAGGCAGAGAAAGACAAGTAACAAATGATTTCACTCATCTGTGGAGTATAAGAACAAAGCAAAACTGAAGGAACAAAACAGCAGCAGACTCACAGAACCCACGAATGGACTAACAGCTACCAAAGGGAAAGGGACTGGGGAGGATGGGTGGGAAGGGAGGGATAAGGGGGAAAAAGGGGTATTAGGATTAGCACACACAATGTAGCGGGGGAGAGATACGGGGAAGGCAGTATAGCACAGAGAAGACAAGTAGTGATTCTATAGCATCTTAATACGCTGATGTACAGTGACTGTAATGGGTATGTGGTGGGAAGTTGATAAGAGGGGGAGTCTAGTAACCATAATATTCTCATGTAATTGTACATTAATAATTGCAAAATAAAAAATAAAGTTTAAAAAATCATGATTAAAAAAAATACATTATGTGAAAATTCTAAATCTCTATGTTACTAATGATTACAACCATGTGAAAATATGTGTGGATTTAGAGAGATTAGAAAGATATAAGCACATGAAAACAGCTGTTATAGTGATGAGATTATGTGTAATTCTACTTTTAAAAGGATTTTCTGTGATGTGGTTACATTGTTTGAGTTAAAAGAATCAATAAAAACATGCTGTCTGGCAGCTGATATTAGTTATGCCTTAATAACTATAATCCCTTTCTTTGATAACAACAGAATTTTAGTTGCCGACATAACTGCACCAAACAAGAGTCTAATTCACAGCCTCCTTTGCAGCTAGGCATTAGGAGAGGACAAAGTCATAGCTAATGAACTATGAGAAGTAGGTGCACTTAAACATAGAGTCTGTCTTTCCTTTGTCCTTTTCCTTCACTTTGTTACTTGAAATCTTCCTTAGGTTTGTGATTGCACATGCTACTAGTGGACTGAATCTGATATGCGTTTGACTGGATGAGGAACTGCTTCCCAATTTAATGAAAGAGAATATGTGTGACTCATGAGGACAAACACATGTTTTCTATTCAACCAGTGACCAGTACAAGCTCTGAAAACAAGGGGATTATCCATCCTATTTTTAGATATCAAATGGAGATATACTAATATCAAAGAGTACAAGTTTATGTTAAATATATTCTAGTGGGAATCACACACATTTACTGAAATGTTCTTTATCATTTAAGAAAATGCTTTAGCAGAGAATGAGATCCATTTATAGGCTGCTTTGCTTGAATTAAATCAGCAATCAACCTCCACATTTTAAATGTGAAACAAAATGAAAAATTGCCTTTTTAAAATTCAATAAATAATGCACTTTGTTTAACTAGGTTTGATATAATCCAATAACCTGGATCACAAAAAGTATCAACAATTTGTACTATATTAGGAATGAGATGATCAGATCAAAAGGAAATTGATAAATATTACTCAAAACAGTATTTATACTTAAAAAACATCCAAAGTACAACATTAAAGCAGATATAGCATCCTGCCCCAGGAGGCTACAATCTTTGAGATAATGATTAGGTATGCTTGTCATGCTTACTGCAGCAACAAATTCAGTATTATTTTTATTACAATTCAGAATAGGTCAATCACAAGCTGTTCTATAAAAACAACATGCTACTTTAAAAAAAAGGCACTGGAGGCTGACTCAAGAGCAGCCTTTTATTCTGTGAATTCTCATATTTATGCTAAGCATGGCTGTCCAGATGTTTTTTTTTACATGAAGGAAAATCAAAATTGAATAAAGTTCCAGGGACTAATTTACTCAACATTTCTTCAATAAAACTGTGCATGGCTAGTTTGTGGGCATCTAGTCAAAATAATTTATTCAGATTAATAGTCTGTCCTTAAAAAACATTTGTACCTGTGGTAAATACAGAAAGAGCTTGAAATCGGTCATGCCTTTGGTTAAGAACCCATACCAAGGGCTTGTTTATACTTTGTTTTCCTTTAATACTCATACTGATCATTTATAGACTGACAAGTAGATTGTTAAGTAAGTTGGTTTTCTGTCAATTAGCTGTGCATTAAAATGATGGAGAACTGTTAATATACAAATATTGACACCAGGCAAATAATTCCTTTTCTCCTTTTTCCAATTTGTCACCTGATGTGAGTTCCTTAACTTTCACAATGTCAAAAGATGGGGTGGAGAACACGACCATCTGTTGTTGCTTTTTATCTGGTGCATCCATTTGCAGTTCCTAGGTAGAATTATAAGTGAAAGCGGAAAGTGTGTTATAGTTGGTTTTCACTAGTTTATGTTCTTGTATTTGACTGTTTATACTTAGCCTTATCTCAAAAAAAATTTATAGCATTGTTTTAAAACATTACAAAATAATTCATGAATACATTGTAAATATTCCTGCAATTTAGTAGTGTACTGAAGATGTCTTTACACATAGAGCTTTTAATAACCTTAGGAATAGATATGTTAAGAGTGTAGATAGAAATGATTTCCATTTTGAGAAAAGCACCATTAGAGATGTGCTGCATCAGGAGAGTCAACATACAGAGCCAACAAGGATTTTTTTTTTTGCCAACTCATGATGTGTAGCCAAACCAGCTATTTATCAGAATAGCTACTCATATTGTTGAAGAATGCTTAATATATGGGTTACCAAGAAGAATGTAGCTGTATATTATCTGAGATATACACCATAGGTATCTCAGCCTTGAACTTGTAGATTAGGAAACTTCTACTTACGGAAGTAGAATTACTCAGTTTCAATATTGTCCAAAACAATGAATTCAGTACAAGTTAAACTTACAGTCCCTGCAGAAGCATTTTTTTCTTTAGCCATCTTATAAACTTTTTTTCATTTTTTCAACTTTCATTTGAGCTTCCTTCGATCGACGACCCAGATGTTTAATTTGGCTTTGCTGTTGGTTGGGCCAATATAAAGGCTGGCCACTTGAGAAGGATGAAGGATGCCTACAAAATATTTGTATTATAGACTGAAAAACTGCACAAATTAAAATGTAAATGTACAGCAAGTTCCAAATTTTATTAAGGCATCCTCTAGCAAATATATCATAGACCTCAGTACTTGGAGCAATACTGCATGTAAGTTTGTAGGCCAGTTATCATTTCTGTTTGAGTTAAATAGCTTAGTTCTTTATCGGCCACTTATGAAGGTGTATAGATGATGGTCCTGCTGCTGCTGCTGCTGAAGAGTTATAAAACATGGTATCAATTCAAAATCAGTGTTCCTGAAAAATACTGTGTAGTAGTCATTTGAATCTTTTTATATACTATATACTAACACAAAAAAAAGTAATAAACTTCATAATGGCTGGGAAAACCATGTTTTTATCAGTGTTGGGCTCATACACAGTCAGTGCCATGCCCATAGTCCCCTTGGCCTTAGCACTGCAGGGCCCATGGGCCCAACTTCCAACTGCCAGCATCAGCCTGGGAACTTTCTTGTGAAAACAAGAACCCACGTACGGGGAAAGTGCCCGAGAATTAATACCTTCCCTGCTAAGGAACATACTGATTCGGACACTCCCAGGAGGGATTAATCACCAGTTACCCACAGTGGTAACATGTTTACTAACACACTGGGCTGCTGCCCTTCCCTGTTTCACTTCTCTGCCCCCTCTCATCAGTGGTTCATGGGATCACCTCCCACGTAAACTACTCATGCTCAAATCCTTGTCTCAAGGTTGCTTTGGGGAAATCCCAAACTAAGAATGCATTCAAAGAAGCCTTTAAGAAAGCACTTTTCCCTCTTCGGTTGACTTATAATTTGGTTACTAATTTGGCTCTTTAAGTGAGTCATTCTTAAATACACAGTAGCATGAGTTCAAATAGCAGGGAGCCTAGGGTCATATATGGGAGCAGAGAAAATTACATCATTTATTTGACCTTGATGGTAATAAGGTTAATTTCTATATTCAATGCTTATATGGGGCAAGTTAGAGAAAATCTATTTCATGACGACAGACTGCACCTTACACCAGGCCATCTGTCTGGCAAATGTGTAGCCTTGATCATAAAATACATGGGCTAAATTATGTTATTGGGTCAGCACCACTCATCTTTACTTCTGAAAAAAATCCAGCATGTTTGCCTGACGGTCACAGTGCCTTCTTCATGTACTAAAGGAGCAATTTTCATTTCAAATATGACCATGTGAAAATAGACTACCAACAGGTCCTTTTCAGTCTATTATCTGTTTTTCTGGAAAATGAAAGCTTAATTTGTAAATAAGATGGGCTAGGCGAGACATGGTAATGGAAAGAAAAAAAGGAATATAACTGGAGCAGTCGTATCCTGTCCATGTTGTTTCAGATCATAATACAGTGTATTTTGCTAGAACATACATTTCTATAATGTGAATTGGCTCACATGCTATTCGTAAAGGAAGGAATAATGTCACTGTAATTTATATGCAATTTATCCTCAGCAAGGGAAGCCAGAAGAGCGAGAGTAGAATTATAGCCTTCAGTAGGAAAGGAAAAAGTCCTCATCTCTGTGCAGCGTGGGCGATGGGAACCCTCTGGGCTGTATTTCTGAAAACAAGAATTACCACCTGCACCTAGGGCTCTTTCCCCAGAAAGGCAATCCTGGTCCCCACTATCCATTTTTACTGCCTTCCACCCTACTCTCCACCCTCAGTGGTTTCTTGGTTCTCGGCATGTTGTACTGCCTCTCATGTCTACTCAAGAGGCAGGCATCCTGGCCCAGGGCTCCAATTCCATCTGCGCTGTCCCAGTGCCCACTATCTGCTCTAACTAAAAGGGTCGCCAGCATTTACATTCCATTGTTGTACATTTTTTTATATTTGCCATGGTAGCCTCTAGCCATCCTGAGCTGCCTGTCTGGTGGTACAAGGTATCTCCCCAGGTACCAAACGTCCTTTTTGTTAGTGCTCCATTTACAGGGTTGCGTATGTTTTGAGCACTCTGCCTAACCCTCTTTTTCCATATGCCCTGTTATTATCTTTCGTGAGCTAACTGGCAGAATGTGACCATTTTCGGAAATGCCCCCAGTGGTGTAACCCCAGAAAAGGGTCACTTTTACCTTACTTCAGAAACAATCTGTAGCTGGTGCTGACGCATCTGTTCTGTTTGTGGTCTCTGTGTAACAGATACTTCATTTCCTTTCGGAGACGCTTTGAGATTACTCCAGACTCTGCATAATCAACTATGTTGTATATTATCATTGTCTTGGGAATGTTTTTGAGGCTTAATTTTCGCCAGTAATTATTTCTGCCGCCAGAAGATGCAGGGGTCTCATCCAGAAGACTGGAATACTGTATGGAAAAAACAATTAAGAATTGTGTTTTGGTTGTGGGTGCTTTGAAATGTTTTTAGATACATGTCCCAAGATTCCATTCCAAGGGTACTTTATCCAAAAAGCATTCCTTGATCCCATCTCTGAACTTTACCAGCATCTCTTTTATTATCAACTACTTGATGTTCGAGCCAGCTGTGTATATTTTCACTCCCTTACAGGATGGCAGGAGCCTAGTCACACAGTATCACACACATAGTAGCATACTCACTAAATACTTATTTAATGCATAAATGTTTCAGTGGCACATATGATTCAGATAAATTAAACTCAGGATGAGTCTAAAAACTGACAACAGCTATGTGATCTGCATACCTGGTAATGCTCATTCCTGACATGCTTGGGTCGAGAGGACATTTGCACAAACCTTTTTAGAAATTAGTTCATCTCTGGTCTAAGAAGTGAGTTTCACTGCTTTCACTTGGAATAACTGTAGAGATCCTACTTTTCTCTTTTTAAAATTTAAAATGTCAAATTAGGAATTTTTAAAATACAAATATATATAGTCAATTTGACCTTATAAATGTTCAGCTATGAGATAGGAATAGAGCAGGAGGAGCTATGATGCTAGGAAATGGAATAACAAATAGCTAGGCTTTTAGGGTATACACCACAGGCCCATGCTTACACTCACACCCCCCTACACACAGGCAGTCTGCCCTTTGTATCATTTAGGCATGCATGAATTTCAATTACCACCATTTAGTTGAATGTTCAGTCCTTCAACAACATGGTTCAAATTTCAGTTACCACAGTATAACTGAGTAATTGCAAAGAAGTACAACCTCTGTTGCTAGCTCTTCAGTCCCTAGATCACATCACAACATAAATGACAGATGTGCATGGTGATTAGTGACAAATTCTGTCACTTCTTTCAAAGTGTATCCATGACTGGTTACTGGGGATTTGTTATTCAGTTCACACACAGACAGCAAAGTGGGTAGCTGTGTTGCCTCTTTGTCTCCCAGTGATAGACCTATGTGACATTTTACCAAAAAATATAATTGGAAGAGGGAATAGGCCAACAAAGAAACAAAAAGTGGTAATGCTGGAAGTGATATTCAAATAGAATGCACATGGAGTTCTAGAAGAAACAGGTGACCATGCAGATGCTGTCACTGCCATCATTCAAGAGACTGCAGACAGGAAGCTAGAGGAACTTGTTGAAGGTAAACTCACAACATAAATGAGAAAAGTGGCTGAGACGAAAAGGATGAGGCTGTCCCAGAGGAAGTGACGCTGGCAAAAGACACTTCACATTAAAGGAACTCTGCGATAATTCATGACATTTAAAGCACAAAGGATAGAATGTTGGTGGGTGATCCAAACTTCTGAGAGTATGACAATCTGCCAAGGCAGAGAAGAGATGCTCACTCCATACTGTAAGTCATCTGAGAGGAACAAGAAGGTAAGCGCTGCTTAAACTACTCTCAAGAAACGGTTTTTTTACAGCTTTATTGAGAATCACATCCCATACAATTTATCCTTTTAAAGTGTATAATTCAATGGTTTTAGTATATTCACAGTTGGTAAGTTTTTTTATAAAGAAATAAAACACTTTAATTCTCATTGTTTCTAACATTTTAAATTATACTGTACTGAATAAATTCTTCATTTTTTTCCTTCAGTTTCCTATATATAATAACAGAAGTAGAAGAGTTTTTAATGTTTGGGCAAGTTTGTTTAAAGGCATGGGGCACTCACCATATTCCCCCTTGGTCATTCAGCTTGCTTTGCACGGTTTCGGCTTGCATGGTGACTTTCACAGCCCTGCACTAGCCAAGTGAGGACTGCCCGTGCATGTGATTTCCAGAGAGTCGGGCAGTAAGATGGGTAAACATCTCAGAACTGTCAATGATGTGCTCTGCACTTATTAGCCATGTGACCTTGGGCAAATTTTTTAAAACCTTATTAAACTCCATTTTTCTCATCTGTTAAAGGGTCACCTAATTTGCCAACTTAAAAATTAAAGGCGATAATATGCAATATAAAGAGCTAAAAACAGTGTCCATAAAGGGCTCAATAAATGTCAGCAATGTTCTCTCTCTCTTCCAATATGTCTACCTGGGGACTTCCTTCTATGACACCAATCTTTGGCATAATCACAGCCTTCAAGTATACAACCCATGTCCTTAGCAAAGATAGCTGGCGTCCCCAAACTCTACTTATTTCCTGTCTCAATTCCCTCATCTTCTAGGTGAAGGCTCCAAAAGAAAGAAACACGATTGGGAGTCTCTGTGGCACTGCATTCACTTTCATTTAATGTTTCACACTGAACAACTGGGTGAATAGTTAAGGTCATATCTTATTATTATGAAGTAGAATTTGGGGATCCCTTGTTTCTTCAGAACTTGTAAAATGTGGGTAGTAACAGTACCTGCCTCTTAGGGTTGTTATGAGAATAAAGAGAGTTGGTATTACATCAGCATTTGCTATTATTATTATTCAGGTATCTAGTTTAAGTTCCCTGATTCAGCTCTGCTGTCTGATCAGTTAGGCAAACCAGAAACCTAGGAGCCACGCTAGGCGCTTTCCTTTAGCTTACCTCCCTGTCTGTCAGCAAGGCCCACTGCTTTTATTCTCCAATCATCTCTTGTGTCTCCAGCCTCACAGCCATAAACCAAGATACCACCATCTCTCCTAAAATAACTGCAGAACCTCCAAATTAGGAGAAGACTCTAATGTATTCTCTACATCACAGCAGACGGATCCCACTCATTAGACTAGAGCACCTCATTTCTCAAAACACTGCACCAGCTTCTCATTGCACACAGAATCAAGAAAAAATGAATAAACACCTTACTATGGTCAAAAGCCCGACATTATGATCTCTTGCCAGCCCTGCAGCCTGACTGCATGCCACATCCTCCGTGCTCTCTTCTCCAGCCCTACAGTCCTGTTTTCAGACCCTTTGCCTGGGATGTGCCACACGCTGAGCTCTAGACTCTGTGACCCATTGCTGATCACCTGCCTATCAACCATTTCCCACTTCTCCCTTGCTCGTGGAGTCCTGATTTTTTTTTTCAGGTATGGAACAGTAATATGCTCCGGGAGGAAGGGCCCAAGCACATGAACCATGATTGTTCCAAGTCAATCATGGGAAATGATACCATTTTCCTTTATTAGTGATTGGCTTAGGTGGAGCATGTGATCCACTTTTGACCAATGTGACCTGAGGGGAAGTCTCTTTGGGGCTTCTGGGAAAGACTTTTCTTCTTGAGATAAAGAGAAAAAAATGGCAGGAGTCCCCTTCTTCCTGTCTTTGAATGTAGTTGAAAATGTGATAGTCATCCTGTTACCATGTGAAGGAAGCCAAGAGGACTGTGGAAAAGCTGACCCAGAACTGTGATGTCCTTGAGCTGCTGCATTAGCTAGCTCAGGACCCACCTATCAGGGAGTTCTGACATGGGACAATAAATGTCCTTTACTGTTGAAGCCTCTTGTGATTGCAAATATTCTATTACTTGCAGCAGAAAACATCTGAACAATAATAGAGCCCTTCCTTACAAGGTCAAATCCCCATCATGCACTCTCTTAGCACCATTTTTTACTGAGATAAAATTCACTTAATATATAATTCACCATTTTAACTACTGTAAAGTATATAATTCAGTGGTTTTAATAAATTCACACTATATCATCACCACTAATTCCAAAACATTTCCATCATCCTAAAAGATACCCCACATTCCTTAGCTATCATTCCCCAGACACCAAAAGCCACATAGTATATGATTCCATTAGAATGAAATATCCACAACAGGGAAAATTCCAAGAAAGGGAAAGTAGATTAGTGGTTGATAGGGGCTGGAGTGACAGAGGAATGGGGAGTGACTGCTTAATTGGTGTGAGGTTTCCTTTTGGGGAGACAAGAGTCTGGAACTAGATGGTGGTACTGTTTACACAACACTATGAATGTACTTAGTACCACTGAATTGCACACTTTAAAATAGTAAATTTTATATTGTGTGTATTTTATCATAATAAAAAGTATATGATTCTTCTTGAAGGATGGGGTCAGAAGGTTTTTTTGTTGTTGTTTTTCTCAATATCTTAATCTAAATTCCTTACTTGCATGTAATCTTGCAGGGTGACAATATCTATTTTATCAGTTATTTTGAACTTCTGGAAAAGATGTTCATCTTCCATAATTTGATGATAAAATTTCTTTTCCCACATTATTCTGCAAGCATCAAACATGGCCTATAAAGAGAATACAAAATCAACTTTTAAAAGTCATATAATAGCAATAATTATCAGCACACACTTTATATAGTTTTTCTGACAAATACATCAAATATTGTTGCTTTCTTCTAGCAGCATGTTATTCAATAAAAAGACTATTCTCAAAGAAAAGGTTATGTAAGGATTTTTTAAACCACTTAAAATTTGTTTGCATAATTATATCTACATAGTTTCAAAATGTAGCTGGAAGAGTAGCTGAGTCTACAATCCTCAGAGGACCACAGTTTTTAAAAAATCTGCATTTCACCCCTTAAAAACATCCTTTTCCCTTAAAAAACAAAACAAGCCTATGATATCATTTGTGCTGTCAAAGCAGAGAAAACTTATCTGGTTATTAAATAGGTTGCCCTAGGAAATGCAATGAAAGGTGTTACTGGGGCCTACTCTCTTTTATATGTTTATTAATCCCTCCCTCCCAAATGGAAACAGGTACATTTCCCATTGCTGAGCCCTCCCCCTTCCTTTAGACTTGATTCTCGGTAGCTAGAGTAGAAAGCAAATGGTTTTTTTCTCTCCCCAATGTCAACATTTTGTACTGAAGGAAAGCACGTGAGAGGGCAGAGGTGGAAGAGTCACAGAAAAAAAAGAGGCTCAAATCCTGCCCTGGCCCTATTTGCATCATACCCTTCTTTATATACCTATCCTTTGCTGACAGCTATACATGGCCTTTGAGTAGCAACTGAAGTGCTCCTCACCCTCTCCCCACCCCCCATAAGTATGTGCTGACTCTTATGACACATATTTATATTACATATCTGTGCTTCTGGCCACAAAGTGTAAGCTTATGTGAAGGCAGACTGGTGTTGATGAAAATTCAAGTATCTTTTGATTCCAGATCAGTTTCTCTTTTCCCTGGCATCTCAGGATATGTTACTTGTGTAAGTATGGCAACTCATGTGTTATACTGTGGGTATAAGGCCATAGAGGAGTGATTGAGACCCACTCAACACTTGGAATCTCTGTTCTTTTTACTTGACACATAATACAACAGCAAACCTTAATGTATTTTCTATTCCAATTCACACTTTTGTTATCCAGAATATTCCTTTTTAAATTTGTTTTTTAATTCCAAAGCTTAGAACACAGACACACATGGAAATGAAAGAAAATATAGAAATGGTTGTAGTTTTATTCCTAATGCACTGAATTGAAGGGAAACAGTTTACTAGAAATGTGATGAAACCTTCCTTTAGGCAGATCATTTTTGTTTTCCATTTCATTAGTTTTTTTACATATCAGGAGTCTGAAGAGAAGGCAGCATTGGCATGTGTCTCCATTATGCTTTCTTGCCATTAATTTCCTGCAGGTTCTCATTAGCCATCCCCTCAGTAACACTGAAGATAAAAGCAAATAGTTGTACACTGAACAGGTCTGGAAACCTGTTACATAATCTCAAACCATATAATTTCTGCTTTGAGAATTTCTTCAGCTATAACTATATTTACTTGAGCTCAGGTTACTCAGATATGGTATTTCTTGTCAGCTCTTGCCTCCTCTACACCACTCAGCTACCACCATTAATCTCTCCAAGCCTTGGTTTCTTCATTTGTACAGTGCCCCATGTGCGGCTCAGCTGTATCAGGCCCACCCAGGTCTCTCAGCCAAAAAAACCCATGCCTGGCAGCACAGAGAAGGCTTCCTGCCACTAGTGACAGGGGTTTGAAAAAAGTCTGCCCTCCAATGGCCAAGATGTTCTTTCTCAGACATCTGCTGTGTGTGTGGCCAGACTCAGCAAAGTCTTTCTGGATAGGAAGGGATGGGAAAGAGTCCAGCCCCAGATGAAAGGGAAGGGCGAAAACTAGGCAAATATTCTAGGACAGCAGCCCGTCAGCCTAGGATTCAAGAGGCAAGTTACCTTAGTGGGTGACTCAAAGGGTTAGAGGGGGACATCTCATAATTAGACACCTCCTCCAATACCTGGCATCACTGTGGCCCAGAAGCCCCCACAGCCCTGTGGCTACTTGCTGGCCTAGCTCCATGCCAGGGCCTATCAAGTTACTCTAGATACCTCAACCCACTTCCCCACCCAGCTGGAAATTCTCACTCACGAAAGTGGTAAAAACTGGCATCCTGACATGGAACAGAGTCTCTTGGTTTGGAGCAGTTCAATTATATATAGATTCCAAATTAATAAAACCGTCCTAACTGAGGGTATTTCTTCAAACTCAAAGCATGGACAGTGCGGTTGAAACCCAGAGAAGCGTTCAGGTCTCAGTTCCGCCCTGGCAGGCCTCTCCAAGTTCCAGCTTCGCGTAGGCATGTGGGAGTAACATGTGCCTGAGTGATCAGGGGCTGCATAAGAGAACATATTTAGTGGGGTTCGTGATTCAGAAGTGGTTGAGAGCATGGGCACGGGAGTCAGGCTCAACGAGAGTTCCTTCACTTTCTAGTTGTGAGAATTTAGGCAAGTTACTTAGTCTTTTTAAAATGGAGATAATAACACAACCTACATTCTAGAGTTCATGAGAATTAAATGGTAATGCACATAAAATGTTTAATATCATACTTGATAATGCTCAATAAGGGCAGCTATTATTAACAATAATGTTTTTCCTTTTTACACAAAAGCCCAAATCCTCAAATAGGGGTCTTCAGTTTAAAATAACAGTTGCTGGATGTTAACACTTAAGAACTGCCAGTAAGCCAGAGGTATCCCAGGCCATGGTGGTGGTGGAAGAGGACACCTTTAGGACTGTGCTTGCCAAATCATATTATGCCGAGGATTGTCTGGGGGTCTTGTTAAAATGCAGATGCTGATTAGATGGGTCTGGGGTGGGGTCTGAGAGTCTGCATTTCTAATAAGCTCCAGGGGATGCCAGTGATGTGGGTCTGCAGACCACACTTTGAATAGCAAGGCTTTAGAATATTCTAAATATAGTTTGTGAACGAACTATAGTGACAACCCTCTGTAAATAAGCATTGCTCTGAAAATAGACCATCAAAGTAGGTAACTGAAATGAGATCTCTTTTTGTACACATGGTTATCCAATTGTTCTAACACCATTTGAACTGCCTTGGCACCTTGGATGAAAATCAATTGGTCATCTATGTGTGGGTCTATTTCAGAGTTCTCTATTCCATCCCATTGATCTACATGTCTATCTTTATGCCATCACTACACTGTTGGGATTGCTGTAGCTTTTCAAGTCTTGAAATCAGGGAGTGTAAATCTAACTTTTTTTCTTCTTCTCCAAAGTTGTTTATGCTCTTCTATATCCTTTCACTTGTCTTTGCTTTGTGTGTGTGTGTGAATACATGAGAAAAGTCATTGGAAAATGATAAGAAAATGAAACTAAAAATGGAAATAAGAACAAGGGAAAAGATGGAACAACAACCAAAATTTGTGAAACTCCCAACCCTCCATAAGTGAACTTAGGCTAAAATCTGAATGGACTAAAACTTGTTTCTTTCATATTAGGAAATAAGTAAACTCAGGAAAGTTGGATCAGTTTGCAAAGACACAATTTCTACATTCAAAGAGCAAAGGAGTTGAGTAGACTTACAGTGAGAAAAAATCTACTTCCACAGGTTTTCTATCAACTGTGAATCCAACTGTTACCAAAATTTATTCTGAAGCTGAAGTAAAGAGGAAAAGGCACCCTAAACTGTTCTCTCCAAGTTGGGTACGTTCTGATCATTCAAAACTCTTGTAAATGTTTAGTGAAAAACTCGTGCTGAAGAGTATGATCACATTTTTATAAAAACAAAAATTTTAAAAAATATATTTGTGTGTATATTCTCATGGGAAAAAAATTAAGGATACACAGTAAACTATTAACAGTGATCACCCCAGGTGAGTGAAAGTTCCATATGAAAATACATACTCCATTTGATACATTTCTGAAACTGAGTTAAATTTTCTCTGATATTCCCTGAGAACACAGAGAAAAGCAGTCTCTTTTCCTTTTCTAATATTCATCAGAGAATAAATGCTGCACATCCTGGATCTGATCAGAAACCGCCAGGCTGTAATTCATTCCAAACAATATCTTAGCTAATAAAGGGAGATCCTTTGAAACATAATGCCTAAAAAAAATACTGCCTCCCTGTTGGGCTGTTTAATGGTGAAATAACTTAGTCCGTATACTTGAATGCAATTCAGATACTATATAAATGTTAAGAAGCTAAATTAACATCAAATGTGCATCATGAAATATCACCTCATTCGATGGCTTTAATACATTTTTTCCGCTGAGATACTTGTAACCATGGCCTTTAGTATGATGAAAAATTTTAAACACGATGACAGGTGGAAATATCTTGCCACTAAATCTGAAATAAGGACCCCAAATTAGTCATTTGGCATCAGGTTTGGGGCTCAGCTACTTCTTCCCCTTGTATGTAGTTTTTAACATGCAGGGTAAAGGCTATGCCAGAGTATACAAAGAACTGGTCATGAAATGGATTACAGAGGGTGGAAGAGCCACACTCTGGTGTGTGAGCTCATAACTATTTGTATATGTGGGTCCAGATTGAACACATCATGGGAGATGAGACCCACTCTCAAGGCAACTTTTGGCTCAAGAGTCATGCCTCAGTTTCTTCGTAGAATCAATGTAAATAAGAACAACACCTTTACTTTGCAATGAGGAGGTATGAGGACTTAAGAAAATAAATTTCTAAGACTTCTTCATATTAACTAAGTACTTCTTGAAATAAGTCAGTATAGAAACATTACCTGAATCTAACTTTACACTTCATGCTAGGATCTTTAACAAGCTCAGCCTCTAAGGGGCTCACTTCCTTCAGTAGTTCACGTGTCACACATGTTCCTGAAATAGATGATGGTACAGTACATGGAAAGTGGCACCCTGCCCAGACATAACTTAGTATAAAGGCAGCACAATAAAGTGAACAGTACACCAGACTTGGAGTTCTGAAGACCTGGGTTCTAGTCTTGGTTCCCCCACTTATTATCTGTGTAGCCTTGAGTCAGTTACTTCATTCATTTGGCCTCCAAATTTGGGTATGTGTCCCTCCTTGAGATCCCAGGCACTGTTCTTTCCCCATGACAACACTTTTCACGATGTACTGCAATTAACTATAAACTCGCTTTTGTCGGCTACTAGTCTGTGAGCTTCACGAAGGTAGGGGCAGGGTCTTTCTTCTTGATCACCATATTCCTAGCATCTAGTACAGTGCCTGAAACACAGCAGGTGCTTAACAAGTATTTGATGTTGAATAAGTCATTGTAAAATGAGGATAATAATAGTAATGTTACTAGCTGTTAAGCACCTTTTATATACCACATACTATGTTAGATGCTTTATACACATGCCTCATTTAATCTCTATGCCTCAGCAACATTATTTGAATATTATCATTCCCATTTTACAAATGAGCAGGCTGAGGCTCTGGGAGTGTCGGCAACTTATCCAAAGGCATACAGGTAGTAAATGGGGAAGCCAGGATTCAAACTTAGATTTGTTTGACTCTAAAGCCCCCACATTTCTCGCCATATGACCCTGCCCAACCTTTATGCCTATGACAGTCACATAAAAATGTACACCAAGGGCTTTTAAAATGATAAAGCATTATTAACATAAGGTAGTAAGTTGAAATGTTAGGATAAAAGATGAAAAGAAAATTAAGTTCCTTCTTTCTGTCACTAAAAGACTCTAAAATTATGACAAAACTAGTATTATGAAAATGAAGTACAAGTTTCATATGTGAAAACAATGGATAAGGGACCTTTATTTGGGTAGACTTTCTGGGTTTTCTGCTTTTACTGACATCAGAAATGGGTCTGGGGTCAGATGATGCAGAAGTGTACACATCGCTCAGACCTTAGCTGTTTTCAGAGCTTCTAAAATTCCCTTGATGTGACTATTACTAATTGTAGACTGCTGTAATCATGGATGATTTTATTAGGAGAATATTTGGTATTCTACAAAGGAAAGCTCAAGACTCTGCCAGGGTTGCCAGAGTTATTTTTGGGGGGATACTCATCATTGTTTCGCCTTTTTTTTTTTTACTCAAATAGGATCATATTCATACTGCTCTGCGCTTGCCTTTTTCACTAATGAGGTATCTTCACTATCTTTGTATTGCAGCATCAAATGCAAGGCTGTGAGGTTTAACACTATGAAAACACCAACACTTACTTAATGAGCATCCTATTGATGGACATTACACATTTTACTTACTTTGCTGGCATAGACAATACTGTAATGAAGTTGTATATATATTATAGGATGGATTCCTAGAAGTGAAATTGCTGGGTGGAAGGGAAGGGAAATTTTAATTCAGAGATTTTTATTGTTGGAAGATCACTGTCTTACATCCTCAAATAATAAATAGAATTTTGAAATATCATATTGGTTTCAGAAAAAGAAATAAAGTCAACCATGTTAAAAATAAATCCAGAAATATTCATGTAGGGCTAGCCAAGCAAGCAATCCCAGAACCCCATGCAATATTATTAGATTCAAACAGAAGAGATAAAAAGTTATATATTCTGTCTTTACTTAACAGATTTTTTAGCTTATAAGTTAATTAAATCTGTCAGAGAAAACAAAAAGTAAAATACATACAGCTGCACAAACTGTGTGCTTTAGGAGTTGAAATATTGCTTTGTCCATATGAGATAACCAAGCTCTCTGTATCGTATGAGCTGAAATATCTTTATTAATTCTGAGAGAAGAAAAAAAGGTTAGAATTTGTGAAGTAGTTTTCATTTCCAAAGCCTTGGGGAACTCTGAATTTATGCTTCTTCCTCCTACACCTCCACATTCCCCATGATAAGACTGACCTAATGGGCAACATTTGGATGTGGTAATTGGAACTGGTCATTTGCAGAATCTACTCAGAATGAGGATATGAAATACTTGAGAATATTTCCCTTGAGATAAAAAAAAGTCCTGGCTAAAACGTTATCATCAAAAGGTATATATATTATAAATGAAAAGTGTGAAGAGACAAACTTGCTTTCTAAAAAACATCTATGACCTAAAATGATTCTGTTATAGTTAGTTCTTAAAAACCCTGTCCAACTAGTTCAAGAGCTATGAAAATAGAACATGGAATAGGTCACAGTTACAGTAGGCCCAGTTGTCTTCTGGGAGCAGATGACCATGCCCTAGAAAAAGAAACTCCCTTTTCTGATCTTTGCCTGAACCAGGCTCATCCCTGTCAGGTCAGAGAATTCATCCACATTGGTTCATGTCCCAGCACTGGCAGACCGTAGGGATCTCCCTCTCCAAAACCACTCCCTGACCCTGCTATTTACCCTCACAGGGCTACGTGCAAAGAGAGGTAGGTACTCCTGTAGTATGTCACTGTTCGCTTACAAAATGCAGACTATAACATGTAGAGTCGAAAAGGCCTCAATCTTGAATCCTAGCTGTTTACTTTTCTGGAAATCACTTACCTTCTCCCAGTTGCTCCTCATTTATAAAATGTAATAATAAGACTGCTTCACAGGATCAAAAAGGTGTGTGCTAACATGCCTCGTAAATTATGAAATACTATAATTAGAATTATTATTCGATTCGAAAGTAATTTTAAAACACAGAGAAAACCTCTAATTTACAAAACAAGATGTATTTGATGTTGGCTGGGTAAGTACTGTATGGAAACTGTCCAGTTGTGGAAAATGATACAAGGCGAAAGACCAGAGTACTTACTGTTGTACTGTCTTTGTCTTCATATTTGGCAAATGTTCTTTGTGGCCTTTTCCTGTGCGTGGATTATATGTTTTGGGAAGATCAGTAACTGACGCCTTTGAGGGATGACTCATTTTCCTTATAATGAAATACTCTGAAAGTATATAAATTAAGCGTTGGAGGTCATAATCTATATTATTACACTGTTGGAATGAGACTCAAGTGCCATATGATTGTTGCGCTAATTCCAAAACCCCTTAAAAAAGGAAGGCGTTGTGGATCTCTTAATGTTGCTTACAGTTTGTGTTCTTTGTGTACTAAGAACACTATAAAGTACCTGGGAAAGACAAGGGGGTCTCTCCATAGCCTTCCTACTGGTCTCCCTGTCTCCAGTCTCTTCATCCTCCTAGTCATCGTCCACACTGTAGCTGGAGTGAACTTTTTAGAGCAATAATTCAACCTTAACATTCCCCAACTTTTCAGGGACACCTCATTTCCTTCAAGCTGAAGTCCAGGCTCCTTAGAATAGGGTTTAAGTCTTTTCAAAGCCTACCTAGTTCCATTCTCTTTAAAATCTCAAAATACCAACTTTCATCAGCATTCCTCTCTCTATACTCTATGAGAACAAAAACTTGCCAAAATCAGTCAATGTTTTACAACTCGGTGCAGCTGCCCATGCCATTTCTCCTAGCTGCAAAATGACTTTTCTACCACCAGCAAACACCAATTTCTCCTTCAAGACCCCAGCTAATTGATGCCTCTTCTCTGAAGTTTTCCACCTCTTTTTTTTCACAGAACTGCTCACTCCTGTCTCCAAGGTCCCATAATACTGAGTATATTTTTCTTTTACAGTACTTCTCATACTGCACCATACTTTGTTTTCGTGGCTCTCCTCCAACAAGCTGGTTGAAGGCAGGAGGCATCTTGCTAACTGTGGAATCCTCAGTGCCTAGCAGAGTGAGTTTTCACATGCTTGTCTAAAAACTTTGTCCTGGTTTTATTATGGAATAGCTGTAAACTTTGGGTGAGTCCCTTAACCTCTCAGTAGCTCAGTTCCCTCCTTGGGAAAGTGAGAGGGTGTGTACTAAGTGATCTGATTTCACCTTTGATTTTCTATCCTTTGACACATTACTCTAGTTTGGATACAACCCCCAAATTTTCAGTAACTGCTTAGTGTTTTCTACTAAACCAGGGGTCCTTTATCTTTTCTTCTGGTTCCGTGGGCCCCTGTGGACAGACTTCTTCTAAGGACTACGTTTTTAAAATGTGTAACATAAAATACATGGAATAACAAAGGACTCCAATTATACTGAAATCATTGCCCAAATATTTTTTAAAAAA
>JAVSCE010002623.1:0-71104 GCA_032199065.1 Smutsia gigantea
AGGACCCTGTCTATATAAATTTAATGTTTAAAGTGCATTAAAAAATTTGTGGGCCCATTATAAAATGTATGAGTTTACCAATGAAAATTTAGAATAATGGGTTGAGAAGAAATTCTTACATATGTATTTATTGTCCAATCAGTTGCAAATAAAGACTTTTGCAGTGTCAAGTTACCAACTCTTGACAGAAGAGAGGACATAAATATAGTTGAAAAAAATGACTGATATTTTCCAAGTCTGATAAAAATTATAAATCCACAGTTTCAAGAAGGTCAATGAAACCCAAGAGTAAGAAATATGAAGAAAACTACACTAAGGCACATCATAATTACTCAGAAGTAATGATAAAGAAAAAAATCTTAAAAGCCAGAAAAAAAGACACATTAAAAAGGAACAAAATTAAGGATGACAGCAAATTCCTTATCAGAAACAATGCAAGCAAGAAGACAGTAGAGCAAATATTTAAATGACTGAAAGAACAAAAATTGTTAAACTAGAATTCTATGCCCCATATAATACCCCTCAAAAACAGACAAAATGCTTTTTTAAACATACAGAAACTGAAAGAATTCATCAGCAGCAGGCTAACATGACACAAATGTTAAAAAATTTCCTTAGACAGAAGGATAATGATAACAGACATAAATATGGATCTACACAAAGGAATGAAGAACATCAGAATTTGTTACTACATGGGTAAATAAAGAAGAGCCTTCTACTATTTAAATGTATTTTTATAATTGTTTAAACAAAAATACTAACAATGCAGTATGTGGTTTACAAGATAATGAAAATTTAGTAAAACATATGATAATAATAGTGCAAGTCAGGAAAGAAAAAATAGAAGTATGTTATTTAAGTTCTTATATTTAATATGATATATTATTACTTGAAGGTAGACAATGATTAGAGATTTGTACTATAATCTGTAAAGTGATCCCCAAAATAAAATAGTTAAAATTCATAAGAAATAAGACAGGATGGAATTTTTTTAAAAAAACACTCAATCCAAAGGAAACAGAGAACAAATGCCAAAATGATAGGTTTAAATACAACCATATCTATAACTCACATCAAGTATAAATGGACCAATCACACAATTAAAAGTTTATCATATTGCATAAAAAAGAATCAAATAAGTGCTGCCTACATAAAATGCACTTCAAATATAACACAATTAGGTTAAAAGTAAAGTGATGAAAAAATAGCCCATATCAACACTAATCAAAAGAAAAATGGAATAGCTGCATTAATACCAGAAAAAATTTCAAACACAAAAACAACAGCAGGATACACATGTTATCAAGTATACACTGAATATTTACCAAAATTGACCATATCTGGGCCATAAAATGAATCCCAATACACTTAAAAAGATTCATTCAGGCCATGCAAAGTATATTTTCAGACCACAGTGGAATTAAATTAGGAATCAATAATGAAGTGATCTCTGGAAAATTTCCCAAACATTTGAAAACTAAACAATAAACTTCTAAACAACTTATGAGACAAAGAAGAAGCCAAAATGGAAAATAGAAAGTATTCTGAACTGAGAAAAAATTTAAATGCAACATATGAACATTTTTGAAATACTGCTAAAGCAATACATACACGGAGACATGGCATTAAATGCTTATGAATTACAAGATCTCAGATCAATGACCAACCTCTACAATTAAAAAGAAAAAAATTGAAAAATAAGAATAAATTAAACCCAAAGGAAGAGAAAAAATATTAGAACAGAAACCAGAGAAATAGGAAAAGGAATACAATAGAGAAAATCATGAAAACTGAAATATTTTACTTTGAGAAAAGTGATAAAATGTGTAAGACTCTAGCCAGACAGATTAGGGAAGGAGAGAGAGAGAGAAAGAATGAGAGAGATTGAGAGAGAGAGAGGATGGGAGAGAAGTCATAAATTATCTATATCAGGAATGAGATATGTGACAGCACTAGAGGTCCTATATGTATTAAAAAGACAGTGATACATAATGAATCATAAGAAATAAATATTTAGTCATTCATATGATGAAATATGAATTTCCCAGGTATATTTGGTCTTCATTCATAGTTACTGAAAACACTGAAGAGTCTTAAAGATGAAATGAGTGTTTTGTCATGTTAGTGAGAGACTTTGGACACGCACCCAAGGGTGGTGGGGCTGGAGGTTGGATCAGCCAGTGGCCAATAATTTAGTCAACCATGACTATCAATGAAGCCCTCACAAAAACCCCTGAGAAGAGCTTATCACTCTCTGCTGTTGTTGGATCCTGCTTCTCAGTCAGGGAGAGCTTCTGTGCTTGGGGAACCAGAACGCCTCCAAGTGTCCCTGAGCCAGGCCCCAAGCTCCAGGAGCACAGGAGCTCATTTATTTGTGACCCTGCCCTGTGTATCTCTTCCTCTGGCTGTTAACTTGTATCTTTTATGGTATCCTTTATTAAACTAGTAAAGGTAAGTGTTTTCCTGAGTTCTGTGAGCTGCTCTAGCAAATGAATGGAACCTAAGCGGGAGTCGTGGGAACCTCCAATCTAGTCAATCCATCAGAAGCACAGGAACTGCCTGGGACTTGCAACTGGTGTCTGGAGTTGGGGATGGAGTGCAGTCTTGTAGGACGGAGCCCTTAACCTGGGAGTCTGGTGCTGTCTCTGGGCAGATAGCAACAGAATTGAGCTGAGTTCTCCAATGCCCTGCTGGTATTCGAGAATTGCTTGGTACTATGTATGCAGGAATGCAGGAAGGTATGCAGAAAGACCCTCTCCCACATATTTACACACATTGGAATCGTGTCTGGGAACCCAAATGGAGTTATACCACTATTACTGCTGTGTGTAGTATTATTATATATATATAGATATATGTAGGAAATAGACCCAAGCAGACAGTAATGGAAAATTATGAACAATTTTATGCCAATAAAAATTTTCAACTTAGGTGAAATAAACACATTCCTTAAAGCACAAAAATAACCAAAGCTTACTTGAGAAGAAATAGATTACCTGAATAGAATGAATTCAACTTGTAGTTAAAAACCTTGCACAAAGGAAACACCAGGCCTAGATGACTTCACTGGGAACTCTATTAAATATTCTACTAAATATATATTTTTTCTACTAAATATTTAAGAAAGAAAATATACCAATTCTACAGACTTCCAGAAAAGTAAAGGGAAGTAAATGTTTCCCTGGTCATACTATGAGACCAGCATTATCCTTATACCAAAACCAGACAAACACATTATATGAACAGATGACAAACAGATATCCTTCATAGACATAGATCTGAAAAATTAAACAAAATTTTAGCAATTAAACTGAAAAATATACAAAAAGTTTGTATATCAAACTGGATAAGATCCAGTTTGGTTTATCCCAGGAATACAAGGTTGGTTGAACATTCAAATATCAGTTAGTGAAATTCACTATATTAACAAACAAACAAAAGCCCATGAGATCACCTTGATATACACAGAAAAACATCTGACAAAATGAAGCTTGCCCCTTGCCCCAAACCCTGAGCATGCTAACAATGTCAGAGAAGTTTTGTGATCCCAGAATATAACACAAAATCTCTATGAACCTTTGGAAGTCAGAGTTGGTTTGGTCTCTACCACCTAGGCCAGAAGAGGATCAGCAATATAGGAAACTAGATGAAGAGGACAGATTTTAGTTGGGCCTTCAGGTCTCCCATGCTTTTCCCTGAGAAAACCGTTACCATCTCTGAAGCTACTGAGCAGAAATAAAGCTGCCGAGCCATTGCCAAGGCTGAGTCATTTGTAAAAGCTAAGTAGGCCTTCTGTAGTCCCAACTAGAGTCTACATAATTTGATTTAATAGCAGTTCCTGGAAAATAGCAATGCTGGCAGTGAGCTAATGGAAGGCTACTTGAAGGGCTGGTTTGCCCAGATTGTAGGAAACAAGAAATATGAAAACCCAGACAGAGCTATTAAGCTTTTCCTCTGAGGTGTGACAATCAGAAAACTTACCTGGAGGATTCACAGCCTAGAACTTGCTCTTCCTCTACCCCTTGGCATTTTTTACTCTCCAAGGTACTTTTGCCCTAAGGAAATACAAGGATAGGACAAAAATTAAGAAAATAATAAGCACAATGAAATAATGAAAATGAACTAAGCAACCTATATCCTAAGAATAAGAATTAATAGGCTAGACAGAATAACAATGATAAACAATGCTTGACATGTAAGTACAAAATAAATATTTATTAGATAAATGAAAGCCTTACTGTCCTCAGAGATTTAATGGACGATACTGGAAATATGAAGTTGGACCATTCAGTTGTAATAAAGTACTAGTTGTTTTAAAAAGTAAAATAGTTGATATAAAGCATCTGTGGAGGAGTTGAATAGCTAATAAACACAGCTGAATAGCATATTAATGAGCTGGATCAGGCCCAGGAAAATTCTAGTCATGTTAGATAATGGTCAGAAGATATGAAGAGAAGGAGGAAGAAATGGCTAAAAGATAAGGTGCAAAATGTCAAAGTGTAAATTTGGTCTAATTAGAGTTGCTTAGGAAATAAGTAAATGGAAAGGGAATGTAGTTGAAGAAATAGAAATGAAGAGCTGCTCATTAATTTTTAAAATGTAAGACTTCAGATTGAAAGGTATTACAGCAAGGCAAATTAGATGTTAAAAAATAAAAGCATTGAGATATATTTTAGTGATATCAGAGGAAAAGAGTCAATTCTAAAGGCTGCATGCACATCATCTACTGACATGTGAATACCTAAACACACTCTGAGATTCTGGTATGTGCTACTGTTATTTTGGGGACTTAAAGTTGAAAATAAAATGATGGAGACATAAACAAAAGTCAGTTAGAGTACCAATTTTAGGAATGAACAAAAAATTCATGAAAGAGAAAAACTAACATTACATACAGAAGTAACAAATTTTTTACATTCCACCCCTAAAGAAGTTAGGTCCAGTTTCCCTCTTTGTACAAGGTAGAAGAAGGGTTGCTAATTATAATATGTGTAAAAAACTAAAATCCACAAAAAGAAACTAAAAATATTTGATAGAATTGAAATGGGGAGTCACTGCATGCCATGTAATAGCATATATTATAATGCAATCATAATAAAAATACTGTGGCATTGCTGT
The DNA here is from genome assembly GCA_032199065.1 of Smutsia gigantea. Lineage (NCBI taxonomy): Eukaryota > Metazoa > Chordata > Mammalia > Pholidota > Manidae > Smutsia > Smutsia gigantea. The sequence goes on from JAVSCE010002623.1 coordinate 5,119, forward strand.
AAAATAAAGTCAAATACACTAGTGATAGAACAGGAACAGAGCTATGGCTGTAGAATAGCTGGTATGTAATAAAGCTGACATCTCAAATAGGTGGAAGAAAGGTTAATGATCTCTGTAAGGAGAAAAATTAAGGTAGATCCATCTTTAACACTATAAACGGGAATGGTGTTTGAAAATACTTAGTAACTGGTACAGCACTTCATCAACGAAACAGAAGTGTTCAAACCATTCACTGTACCTGGGCACCAGTGGGCCCTACGCTGCAGAATTACCCCACTTCTTGGTGGATAATGGAGAGGTCTAGGAGACACCATGAGAAAAGCCAGGGAAGTGTTGAGGACATGTGGCAAGTCTAACTAGGGAATAATTTTTAAAAAAGCCTGACAGTATTTCCTATGCTCACAGTTATTGCAATAGCAGTGCAAACTACCTTAACATCACTTCTTACTTTGAAAAATAAAAACAGATCTAAATACATCATATGACATATAAGAAACTAAGTTGAAAAAATTAAAACAAACAAAATGCCTTTGTGATCTTGTAGAATGATCCCTAAATAAGATTCCCAGAGATAATTAAGATCCCCAAAGATAATCCATTAATACAATAGTTTGACTTGATCAAAATGCAAGGTTTCCATTGAATAATGGACAACACACAATAAATTTGGCAAATACATGTCAGACTACAGGAGACTTTAGAAAATCAAGCCACAAGGGACTCCAGTGTTTAAACTTTGCAAGGAAATTTTGCAAATATGCAAGAAAAAACAAGAATGAATAGGAAAAGAAAGGAAAGGATGTGAACATGTAATTCATACCATGGAAACCATAAATGGTTAAACAGTATATGAAGAATGCTCACTGGTCAGAAGAAATTAAAATTAAAAAAATGAGATACTATTTTGCATCCATCAAGTTTTCAAAAAACAAGCATTAAATGGTGTAAAGAATGTAAAAATAATAAATAAACTTTAGAAATTTCCAGTGGGTTTTATAAATATTTGAGAGAAAACTTCCAAGTGAAGGTAAATATTTTTATATGCTACAACTAAAAAAAGTTCCTGCACATGTACTTTCTTTAGGTCCATAAGAGGTGGACCAGGATATTGACAGTAACATTATTTCTCGTAACAAGTCACCTTAGATCATGGGCTGTTAGCTAAGGACACAAAAAGGGAAAATGCACAGAATGAAAACTACACAGCAGTCAATAATGATGACAACTTACACATAGCAACATGTACAGACTTTTAGATTTAGTCTTGACTGAAAATATAGAACAGTATCAGATACAGAACCCAATGACAGTTCTATAAATTTCATACCAAAACCATTCTTCCATGAGTGAACATATAGCTGAACAGGCAGTTTTCATTTAGCTGAAGGGAAGAGAAATAGGAGCAATGTTGAGATATGCAGAAGAAAAAGATAAAAAATAAAGCAAAAGATGGGAGGGCCTTAAAGAAACAGATGGTGCTTATTCCCATCTTTTTTTAGTTGTAGCATAACTTGAGGAGCATGAATAATTCACATGAGGCTCAAGGTGAAAATAAAAAATAAGGAACAAATCATGTTTCCTAATTTCTACTTGTATATAAATATGATTTAAAAATCTTTCACTGTAGCAGAAATTACTATAGGATTTTCTCAGTAATTTACACTGCATTTACTCAGCAATTTTCTCTTGCTTATTTTTCATTGTAACACCATAACAGAAGTCAGTGTAAGTTAGCATCGCTCCATCTAATAGCATGATTTGGTGGGATGCTATCTAACAAGCATGTACAGGAAGCCCATACATGGAAGATTTTGTGGGTGTGCAGATGAGCATGAACATATGTGAATGGATATAGACCCCAAACCTAGGAGACTGATTAACTCTCTACAGGACATATAGCCAACAGAGGGCTGGAATACCAGGGCTCCTTTCTTTTAGAGACAAAGGAAATCATTTTCTTTTCCCATGTGCCTGACTGTCCCAGGAGGGTCCTTTGAGTTCAAGGAAGGAAGGATGGAGAAATTCCTAGAGGGCAAAGTCCCTTAGGCTCCAGAGTAATAAGTACCCCAGCTACTATGTTGGGACCTAACCAGAACTCCAGGATCAGTGAAGCCGGACCCCTGTGCTTCACACCCTCTGAAAGGGAGCCTGGGTAGAGGGTGCCTGAGATAGAGCTATACCAACATTAGCCAGAACACGGGAGAGAGCCCGCTCTTCAGTCCAGAGCTGCATTCCTGCCCATTCTGGAGTCAACACCGCAGAAGCAGGCTGAAAACAGGGCCGTGCAGCCTGCAGCCTCCCTCAGGTCAGGAGGCAGCGTGAGAACCTCTGCCACCCTCTTGCCTTCTCTGATCTTTGCTTGGCACTGCCAGAGATGCAGAGAAGCAGGACTTTGTCCCTAGGAGAATAACGGGGGTGGGGAGAGCCCTGGAAAGTGTGTCACCTGGAGTCCAGTGAGAACATCGGGGTTTTCAACTCTGAGTGTGGGAATTTAGGAGATTTCGGGCAAAGACTCTGCCTACAAATGTTTGACTCCTGGGGTTGGAATTAAACTTACTCTAGTTCAGTTCAGAGGTTGAGGGTAGAGGCTGCAAGTGGGGATCAGTGAAGTTCAGAAAGTAGTTCCTCAGCTTGCAGGTCAATCTAAGGAATTTCTAAATGCCACTGCTGCCAAAAGCAGAAAATTATGTCCAGAGGATCCACGAGGTTTCTGTCACTGGGCGCACTCAGTGATGTCCGACACAACACTGGGAGACATGTCTGCAGGTCTGGACTGCTGGAACTCTGTGGAGCTGGGTGGCCCCCTAACACAGAATTACCATAGTGCTGCACTGTGGACCTGCCCTGCAACCCGGGGAAAAGCCTGGGAGGCTTTAGGGTCTCTGCTCTAGTCTTGACCTTTGGCATCCCTGGCTCCTTTGTGCTGTCCCTGTCTGCAACCAGCCAGTCATTAGCTCTAGGTCCTCACCCCAGGTGTTGCCTTGGCAAGCTCTGATTGCAGACCAACACTGGAAAAGGACAGAGGAAAAACACATACGTGTTCTACATGCTCTGCTTCTAGGGCTCAATAGGTAGCACAGTGTTTCTTGAATGAAATGTGGATTGAAGAACATGTAGGGGCATTCCAGAGAACTGAGGAGAAAGTTTGAGTTGTGGCTGGGGGAAACACACAAAATAATCCTGTTATGTAGTCCTCAGAAATTTCATCCTAGTGCCAAAAATAATTACCGCAAAGCTCTTTAGCAGATACCCCCCACCCACCCGAGAAAAAGCATGCATCTTCCTCTAAGCTAGGCATCAAGATGGAGGAGATGTACTCATATAATCACTAGCTTTAGAGTCAACTTTTATTTCTTCTATGTTCAAATCCTAGTAGTTAAACTGTGGAAAGACCTGTAATACCCCTGCATCTGAATTTGCCTGTCGGAAAAAGACACTGTTAAAACAGTCAACATATCATACCTACTTCAGAGTGTTATGAGTCGCAAATGAAGTATTTTTTAAATTCTTCTCAAAATTGCCGAAGTCACTATCAGTGCATTCTATCATTAGCAAGAGAAATAGAATCGGAAGATAGTCTAAATCTCCTCCACACACCACGTGGGAAGGTCTTGCTTTGCAGACACCAGCTGGACAGAACTGCTGCCTGGAGAAGCAGAGGGCGAAGAGGAGGGAAGAGAGGAGCCCCAGTGACTAAGGGGGTCTCTCCGATGAGGAAGATCTCAGAGGAGTCAGCTGAACAGCACTGGAATTGCATTGGGGAATGAAAAATTTCACTGGAAACAAAAATACTATTTCAGCTGCTACCAAAAATACATGTTTCTAATGGTATGAAAATATTGTTCAGCTCTTCATACACTGTTTTATTCAAACTTCCTTCCTTACTTCACTGACCCCACTCCAAAACAATTTCTCCTCTATCAGATTCCCTATCAAGACTCTTAATTGTATCCAGGGGGAAATATGCTTTCTTTTTTATAGAATTGATGGGGCAAGTACAGTTTCATAGAATTATTTATCAAGTCCAAAGGAATCCTAGAAATTACTCAAATCCAACCCAATGTATTAGGCAAGATTAGCATCAGTGTAAAATAGTTTGGATGGTTAAGATGTTGAGATGTAACTTCCCTTGTTTGTAATGTGGCAACAATATAACATATCTCATAGGATGTTGAATGATTAAATGGGATAAAGCCCTAGAGTATTTGGGCATAGTTGCCAGCAAGTAGTAAGATTTCCAAAACTAAACATAATTTTATGTTACATTAGTGAGCCTAATGAGTAATAAGCAAGGTACTTCTAATACTCCTAATGAAAAATAATTTCTAAATCCACAAAATAACTCTTTAACAGAGACTGTCCATATACACAGATTTAGGTACAATGGACTACATGATTTGAAGGATCCCAGAAAGACCTGACCTATACCATTTGCCAAGCTACAGCCTTCTTTGGACTCTTTCACAATCCGGGGAAGAACCTTAGGATCTTTTACCTTTAATGTAAATGAGGGTACCACATCACTTTATGCACAATCTTTTCTGTCCTACCTACTCCAAAGGTCAAAGTTAGTCAATCCTCCCATATCATGTTCTAAGAGTTTGTGCAAGACCCTGTCATTTGCTCTTATGATTCCCCATTGTCCCCAGGATGGTTTTTGTTTTACCTCTGCGAGAGTAAGAACAGCTCCTAGTTCAGTTCTATGGCTCTGCTACCTGACAGAATGCCAGGGGAAAAGGCTGAGTGATAGGAAACAATGTCAACATTAAAGCAGTGCCTGGAAGCAGGGGACTGCACACCTGGACCATTATATCTGTGGTTGAAAAGGGAAAAATAAGAGGGCAGGAGTATGAAGGTAAACGTCCCCAGCCTCCCACAGCTGCTAGCAGAATGACTGCCTTCCCATCTGGTTTAACAGCAGGTATGGCCCTGCAAAACTATGCGAAATTGGTCATCATCCTTTTAAAGGTACTTCCAGAAATTAGGAATCCTACAAAGGTGAAGACTGAATCAACAGAGAGGAAAAACCAAGTATTTGGTGGGATCCATACCTATCCAGTTGAAATACTTTTGAGACAAAACATAAAATAACTAATTTTATTTCTATACTACAATTTTATTAAATCTCTAAGTAAAGCAAAGTAAATGTACCTGAAAAGTCAGAATGAGGTGGCAAAAGGACTAGGGATATTCATCTGAGTCCCACTTTGTGCTGGCTGTTACTTATTAGTATATACTGTTAGCATTAAGTTGTAGGTGTGGTACCCTATGTGCGCATTAAAAAACAAAAAGGAAGAAACTTACAAGTACAAATTTAGACTCACCTGTCACAAAAAAGTAGTTTCTACATTTATATGCAAGGATATAATAACATTAAAAATGAGCCTTGAACAGATCAAACTTGTACAAAAAATTCTATTACTTCGGTCCTCTATGCTGCTTAGAGTGAGGAAATGCCCCAGTAGCATGGCACAACAAATAAACAGATGCATTCGCTTGCTTTGGAAAACTTCCTAGGACCCACATGGTTCACACAGGTAAGGCATACTATCCTAAATTCATGTGTGTATAGTCAAAAGCTAATTTTAATCCTAATTACAGATTCCTAGAAGAAGGCTGCAGGAATATATGACAAAATATGACCACACAACAAAATGTCACCACCTCCAGTGCGGTATCAGACTTCCTCCTGAATTGTTTTGTCAGGTCCCCCAGCTGCCAGCTCGGGCTCTCCCTGCCCCTCAGCCTCCTCTTCCTCCTGGCCATGGGGGCCAACGCCACCCTCCTCCTCACCATCCGGATGGAGGCCTCTCTGCACCAGCCCGTGTACTACCTGCTCGGCCTCCTCTCCCTGCTGGACATGGTGCTCTGCCTCACCGTCATCCCCAAGGTCCTGGCCATCTTCTGGTTTGACCTCAGGTCCATCAGCTTCTCTGCCTGCTTCCTGCAGATGTTCATCATGAACAGTTTCCTCGCCATGGAGTCCTGCACCTTCATGATCATGGCCTATGACCGCTATGTGGCCATCTGCAACCCACTGAGGTACCCGTCCATCATCAATGAAAAGTTTGTGGCCAAGTCTGCCATTTTTATTTTGGCCAGGAATGTCCTCTTTACAATGCCCATCCCCATTCTCTCGGCACGGCTCCATTATTGTAGGAGAAACGTCATTGAGAACTGCATCTGTGCCAATATGTCTGTGTCCAGGCTCTCCTGTGATGATGTCACCATCAATCGCATCTACCAGTTTGCTACAGGCTGGGCTATGCTAGGATTTGACCTCATCTTCATCTTCCTCTCCTACACACTCATCCTGCGAGCTGTGCTGAGACTCAAGGCAGAGGGAGCTGTGGCCAAGGCCTTGAGCACGTGTGGTTCCCACTTCATCCTCATCCTCTTCTTCAGCACCATCCTGCTGGTCTTCGTCCTCACACATGTGGCCAAGAAGAAGGTCTCCCCTGAGGTGCCGGTCCTGCTCAATGTCCTCCACCACGTCATCCCTGCAGCCCTCAACCCCATTGTTTATGGAGTGCGCACCCAGGAGATCAAGCAAGGAATCCACAGGTTACTGAGGAAAGGGTGGTAAGGACACTGGATCTCTGCATTCCTAATGGAAGGTGACTCTGAAGCAATAAAACGTGAATGGCCTGAAATTTACATTGATGAGTTATTATCTAAACTAGGAAAATTGGATATCGCACCTTCTTTAATAAAACTTCAGTTTCATTTTAAGTTTTTTTTCTCTCACCTCTCTATTGGGAATCTCCTTGTCCCTTTCACCTGTCTTTCTATACACATTGTCTTATTTTGTCCAAAGTACTGAAATTCCTGGGGGTAGGTTCTAAAGTGAGAAATTTATGTTCCTGTAAAAACAGCTGTTAATGTATAATGACTTTATATTCTTTAATACACAACTGTGGATATTTGGTTGGTTGTGTTGTGTAATGTGTTCTTATTCCTATTTCCACAGAAGGGAGTATATTGGAGACAAGGACATAGGAGTGAAGTTTCTGTCCTGAATGATGGGAAGATGCTTCTAGCCAGTAATTGGCTCTTTCCCTGTCAGCCTTTAACCACATCATTGTCTTTTTTTGTCTCTCCATCTCTGTCTGTGCCTCTCTCTCTCTCTCCTTCTCTAGTAGATGAGGTGACCTTTTGTACTGTGTCCAGCATGCATTACAAAAGGACAAGACTTCTACCTGGATTGTTCATGTGTGTAAAAATTAGCCATGAGCTTTATTAGATTTGAGAGGTCCCTAAATTCTCCTCTCAGTGGGAGTGTGCTGTGGACATGAATCTTTGGATTCAGGATATCATAGTTCATGGTGTGCACACACAGCTGTACTAATGTGGTAAAGGGTTGTAAGGATTATAACATATGATCCAGTAACCATACTGAAACATAAAATATGCTGTTCACACATTGTTTGCTTAAATTGGACAGGTAGTAAACACAATATGTCCTAGGATTTCTGTGAACTATTAAGACACAAAAATATACAGAACATTGTTGTTGCTTTCAGGAGGTCAAAGGTTGGTTAGGAGGAACACAATAGGAGTTCTTGGAATACAGGCCTCTCAACAGGTGAGAATGAGGAATGGAATAAGGTACCTGATGGACAGTAAGGTACCTGACAACATAAGAAACCACTGGATAGAGAGTTAAAAGTTCTAAATGTAAGCCTTACACACCTACAAAAAATGGATTCTTAGGTCCAAAAGAGCTGGTCTCATGGTATTTCACATTACTCCTCTATTACCTGAGAATAGTGAACAATTTGTTTTAGCAGATCCTTTCGAAATGTAAGCCTTTGTGACTCAGTAGTAACTTAGAAGGGTTTACCCTGTTTTGACCATGGAAGCAAAATCTTTCCATAGTCTAATACCAATACTGTCCCCAAAGTCTGGGTCTTTCAGTCTTAACCAAAAGCACCTGGGATATATCCTTGGCCTACTTAAGCTTTCATTCTGCAAAGCTCTGCCCATTTCTTTTCTTCGTCCTCCAACAGCAAAGAACAATAAATTGGTCATTCATTCCTCTGCTCCTGGATACCACTAGGACCTACTCTTTGAAAAATAAACATGCACTCACATAATAAAAAGCAATACCTGAAAGCATATAATCAAGATTAACATTTAATTACATTTCTGAAAAGTAAAAAACAATCTGTCAAGATCCAACTTGGTTAACACCTAGATAAACTTTTACTTTGTTATTTGAAGAAGAACTCCCAAAAATTTCATTCTCTCAAACATTTCAAAATAATTTAAATAGTTTAGTTTCAAGTGTGCATGACTGAATACCAAGAGGAAGGTCTTACACATATAAAGATATAATAGCAGACTTCGAGGAAGATGGCGGCATGTGCAGGGCGGCAGATCTCCTCCCAGCACTTTATTTATCTACGAAAATACAGCAAATACAACTATTCCTAAAAGAGAAACCAGAATACACAGGAAAGTGCACACGATGCAGCTACACCCGAGAGGACTTGCCACCCCACGAGGCGGGTAAGATACGGAGCCGCGACCTCACGGGACCCCAGCACTCACTCATCACGGCGCGCTGGGGGGAGGAGAGGATTCAGAGCCAGGAGGGAGTGGAAGAACAGGCCCGCGAAATACCCAGCCCCAGTGGTCTGCGCAGGGAGCACTGACACACATGACACAGTGCATCGGACACTGGAGAGGCACAAGGTGCAGGTTTTGAGCCAGGAGCATGCCAGGTCCGTGCAGCCAGAGCCCCAGGACAAGAAAAAAGCGTGTGCGGTTTGTAGCGGTCTCAGAGAGGCAGGGGGCCCAGCGAGGGAACACCATCACCCCGGCATACTCAGGCCAGCGGTCTGGGAGTCCTGAGAACCTTCGGACCCCTTGGCTGGTGACTGAGAAAAGGGAGCAGGGACACTAAAACTTTATACAGAGAACAACAGCCTAACATTCGTTCCTGCCCCAGTCAGAGCTACAAAGAGCGGCACAGCCATGGCTGTGGAATAGGGGAGCAACAGGGACACCTACAGCACCCTTACAGAATCCACTCGGGGTGGGCGTCTTTCTGGTTTTTTTTGTTGTTGTTTTTTCTTTTTCCCTTGCTTTTTTCTCTTTTCTTTCTTTATTCTTTTTCTCTTTTGTTTCTCTCCCTTCCTTTATTGCTTGTTTGCTTTTTTTCTTGGTTTTCTTTTTTCTTAAGTCTTAAAGACACCAGCTGACATACATGGCACCTACCAGTGACCACTCCCATCAACATGAAAGACAGAGGAATATGGTACAGACCAAGCTCATTCAGACCCAGACAACTCCTGAGAGGGAACCAGAAGGGATGGAAATGCAGAATCTCCCTGAAAAAGAATTCAGAATAAAAATCATAAACATGCTGATGTATCTACAGAGAAATATGCAACAGCTGAGGGAGGAAGTGAGGAAAGACAAAGCAGAAATGAGACAAGCCATTGACAGGCTTAGCAGCAGACAGGACGAGATGTAAGAGACTGTTAATGCAATAGAAATCATAGAACAGGAATACAGAGCAGCTGAGGCAGAGAGAGATAAAAGGATCTCTAGGAATGAAAGAAGATTTAGAGAACTGTGTGACCAATCGAAACAGAACAATATTCGCATTATAGAAGGACCAGAGGAAGAAGAAAGAGAAAAAGGGATAGAAAGTGTCTTTGAAGAAATAATTGCTCAAAACTTCCCCATGCTGGGGAAGGAAATAGTGTCGCAGTCCATGGAAGCCCACAGATCTCCTAACACAAGGGACCCCAGGAAGACAACACCACGACACATAATAATTAAAATGGCAAAGATCAAAGATAAGGACAGAGTATTAAAGACAGCTAGAGAAAGAAAAAAGATCACATTCAAAGGAAAACCCATCAGACTATCAACAGATTTCTCAACAGAAACGTTACAGGATAGAAGAGCATGGCATGATATATTTAACGCAATGAAACAGAAGGGCCTTGAAACAAGAATACTGTATCCAGCACGATTATCATTTCAATATGATGGAGGGATTAAACAATTTCCAGAGAAGCAAAAGCTGAAAGAATTTGCCTCCCATAAACCACCTCTACAGGATATCTTAAAGGAACTGCTCTGGAGGGAAAAACTCCTAAGGATAAAAAGATTTCAACAGAGAAAATAAAATCATAGCAAAGAAAGCAGACCATCCAAATACTAACTAAAGGCAAAGAATAAAACACCTAGTATATAAAGAATGGAGGAGGAAGAATAAGAAGGGAGAGAAATAAAGAAACATCAGATGGTGTTTACAATAACTTAACAAGAAAGTTAAGTTAGATTGATAGACAGTTAAGAAGCAACCCCTGAACCTTTGGTAACCACAAATCTAAAGCCAGAAATGGCAATAAGTACATATCTATCAATAATCACCCTAAATGTAAATGGCCTGAATGCACCAATCAAAAGACACAGAGTAACAGAGTGGATAAAAAAGCAAGAACCATCTATACGCTGCTTACAAGAGACTCACCTAAAACCCAAAGATATACACAGACTAAAAGCGAAGGGATGGAAAAAGATATTTCATGCAAACAACAAGGGGAAAAAAGCAGGTGTTGCAGTACTTGTATAAGACAAAATAGACTTCAAAATGAAGAAATTAATAAGAGATAAAGAAGGACATTACATAATGATAAAGGGGTAAATCCAACAAGAAGATATAACAATTATAAATATATATGCACCCAACACAGGAGCGCCGCCATATGTGAAACAAATACTAACAGAATTAAAGGAGGAACTACACAGCAATGCATTCATTTTAGGTGACTTCAACACACCACTCACTCCAAAAGACAGATCAACCGGACAGAAAATAAGTAAAGACACAGAGGCACTGAACAACACACTAGAACAGATGGACCTAACAGACACCTACAGAACACTACACCCAAAAGCAACAGGATACACATTCTTCTCAAGTGCACATGGAACATTTTCCAGAATAGACCACATACTAGGCCACAAAAAGAACCTCAGTAAACTCGAAAATATTGAAATTCTTCCAACCAACTTCTCAGATCATAAAGGTATGAAACTAGAATTAAATTTTAGAAAGAAAACAAAAAGACTCACAAATACATGGAGACTTAACATTCTTCTACTTAATCAATGGGTTAATGACCAAATCAAAACAGAAATTAAAGAATATATGGAGACAAACGACGACAACAACACAAAGCCACAACTTCTGCAGGACGCAGCAAAGGCAGTTCTAAGAGGAAAGTATATTGCAGTCCAGGCCTATCTAAAGAAAGAAGAACATTCCCAAATGAATAGTCTAAAGACACAATTACTGAAATTGGAAAAAGAAGAACAAATGAAGCCCAAAGTCACCAGAAGGGGGGACATAATAAAGATCAGAGAAGAAATAAATAAAATTGAGAAGAATAAAATAGAAAAAAATCAATGAAACGAAGAGCTGGTTCGTTGAAAAAATTAACAAAATAGATAAACCCCTAGTCAGACTCATTAAGAGAAAAAGAGAATCTACACACATAAACAGAATCAGAAATGAGAAGGAAAAAATCATGACGGATCCCACAGAAATACAAAGAATTATAAAAGAACATTATAAGAATCTATATGCTAACAAGCGGGAAAACCAGGAAGAAATGGAAAACTTCTTAGAAAAATACAACCTTCCAAAACTGACCAAACAAGAAACAGAAAAACTAAACAGAGCAATCACCAGCAACAAAATTGAATCAGTACTCAAAAAACTACCAAAGAACAAAACCCCTGAACCACATGGATTCACCTCTGAATTCTACCAGACATATAGAGAAGAAATAACACCCATACTTCTTAAAGTTTTCCAAAAAATAGAAGAGGAGGGAATACTTCCAAACTCATTCTATGAAGCCAGCATCACTCTAATACCAAAACCGGGCAAAGACATCACCAAAAAAGAAAACTATAGACCAATATCCCTGATGAACGTGGATGCAAAAATACTCAACAAAATATTAGCAAACCGAATTCAAAAATACATCAAGAGGATCATACACCATGATCAAGTGGGATTCATCCCAGGGATGCAAGGATGGTACAACATTCGAAAATCCATCAACATCATCCACCACATCAATAAAAAGAAGAACAAAAACCACATAATCATCTCCATAGATATGGAAAAAGCATTTGACAAAATTCAGCATCCATTCATGATTAAAACTCTCAACAAAATGGGTATAGACGGCAAGTACCTCAACATCACAAAGGCCATATATGACAAACCCACAGCTAACATCATACGTAACAGCGAAAAGCTGAAAGCGCTCCATCTAAGATCGGGAACAAGACAGGGATGCCCACTCTCTCCACTGTTATTCAACATAGTACTGAAGGTCATAGCCACAGCAATCAGACAAAACAAAGACATACAAGGCATCCAGATTGGTAAAGAAGAAGTCAAATTGTCACTATTTGCAGATGACATGATATTGTACATAAAAAACCCTAAAGACTCCACACCAAAACTACTAGAACTAATATCTGAATTCAGCAAAGTTGCAGGATACAAAACTAACACACAGAAATCTGTTGCGTTTCTATACCCTAAAGATGAACTAACAGAAAGAGAAATCAGAAAAACAATTCCATTCACAATTGCATCAAAAAGAATAAATACCTAGGAATAAACCTAAAGAAGAAAGTGAAAGACCTGTACTGTGAAAACTACAAGACACTCCCTAAGAGAAATTAAAGAGGACACTGCCAAATGGAAATTCATCCCATGCTCTTAGCTAGGAAGAATAAATTGTCTCAAAATGGCTATACTACGTAAAGCAATCTACAGATTCAACGCAATCCCTATCCAACTACCAACAGCTTTCTTCAATGAACTGGAACAAATAATTCTAATTTATATGGAACCACAGAAGACCCTGAATAGCCAAAGCAATCCTGAGAAGGAGGAATAAAACAGGGGGAATTACGCTCCCTGACTTCAATCTCTATTACAAAGCCACAGTAATTAAGACAATTTGGTATTGGCACAAAAACAGACCCACAGACCAGTGGAATAGAACAGAAATCCAAATATCAACCCAAACATATACAATCAATTAATATTTGATAAGGAGCCTTGGATATACAATGGGGAGATGACGGCCTCTTCAGCAGCTGGTGTTGGAAAAACTGGACAGCTACATGTAAAAGAATGAAACTGGACTCTGTCTAACCCCATACACAAAGGTAAACTCAAGGTGGATCAAAGACCTGAATGTAAGTCATGAAACCATAAAACTCTTAGAAAAAAATATAGGCAAAAATCTCTTGGACATAAACATGAGTGACTTCTTCACAAACATATCTCCCCGGGCAAGGGAAACAAAAGCAAAAATGAACAAGTGGGACTATATGAAGCGGAAAATCTTCTGTACAGCAAAGGACACCATCAGTAGAACAAAAAGACACCCTACAGTATGGGAGAATATATTCATAAATGACGTATCCAATAAGGGGTTGACATCCAAAATATATAAAGAACTCACACACCTCAACAAACAAAAAGCAAATAGTCCAATTAAGAAATGGGCAGAGGAAATGAATAGACACTTCTCTAATGAAGAAATTCAGATGGCCAACAGGCACATGAAAAGATGCTCCACATCACTAATCATCAGAGAAATGCAGATTAAAACCACAATGAGATACCACCTCACACCAGTGAGGAGAGCCAACATCCAAAACACAAACAACAACAAACGTTGGCGAGGATGTGGAGAAAGGGAACCCTCCTTCACTGCTTGTGGGAATGCAAATTAGTTCAACCATTGTGGAAAGCAGTATGGAGGTTCCTCAAAAAACTCAAAATAGAAATACCATTTGACCCAGGATTCCTACTCCTAGAAATTTACCCTAAGAATGCAGCAGCCCAGTTTGAAAAAGACAGATGCACCCCTATGTTTATCGCAGCACTATTTACAATAGCCAAGAAATGAAAGCAACCTACGTGTCCATCAGTAGATGAATGGATAAAGAAGAAGTGGTACATATACACAATGGAGTATTACACAGCCATAAGAAGAAAACAAATCCTACCATTTTCAACAACATGGATGGAGCTAGAGAGTATTATGCTCAGTGAAATAAGCCAAGCCGAAAAAGACAAGTACCAAATGATTTCACTGATATGTGGAGTATAAGAGCTAAGAACAAAACTGAAGGAACAAAACAGCAGCAGACTCACAGAACCCAAGAACAGACTAATAGTTGTCAAAGGGAAAGGGACTGGGGAGGATGGGTGGGAAGGGAGGGACAAGGGGGATAAGGGGGCATTATGATTAGCAGATGTAATGTTAGGGGGGCACGGGGAGGGCTGTACAACTCAGAGAAGACAAGTAGTGACTCTATAGCATCTCACTATGCTGATGGACAGTGACTGTAATGGGGTTGGTGTGGGGGACCTGATGAACGGGGTAGTTTAATCACCATAATATTGCACATGTAATTGTAGATTAATGATACCAAAATAAACTTTTAAAAAAAGGAGAAAAAAAATAAATCGTTAAAAAAAAGAGATATAATAGCTTCTAAGGTAAATTTGGACCACTCTCTCTTAGGAAATATTAAACATCTACCACTTTTAACAATATTACATATTAACACCCAGTCATCAAGCCCATAGTGAATGATAATGGCTCTTGAGGCCAACATCTAATATATTACCTGTCAAGTGTGCATTTACAGGGAATATAGACAAAGTTTTGTTATGTTTCTGGGGTTGCAGCAGTGAGGAACATAGTCAAGGTCCATACTTATAATTACAAAGGCTCTGAACCTCAAAGAAAGAGAAGTCCAAGAAGCAGTGGGAAGTGTCAATAGGTTTCATAACAGTTCCCCCAGCACAGCAGCAGAATATGCCAATAGGAAAGACATAGCCAAGGAGCACCTAAGGCAGAGGTCGAATACAATGGCCACTAGGCAGAAAGTTGGGATGCAAATCTACCCAAGAATTTGAAGGACGAAGCAGAATATGATAACAGGAACTTGAGTTTGAACCAAAGCGGGAACACGATCCTGTGAACTGGAGACATACAGAAGAAAAAGGAATTGAAGGAAGGAGGCCCTTCATCAGACCAGCAGAACCCAGAGAAAACGTGTCTGCTTTCTAAAATATTAATCAAAAATAAGTACATAATTACTCCAGCATTTATTAGATGAAATACCAAATGGGTGAAAGCTGTTATTTATCTTGTTGATATTAGCCATTCTGACTGATGTGAGGTGATATCTCATTGTGTTTTAATTTGCATTTCCCTGATGATTAGTGATGTGGAGCATCTTTTCATGTGTCTGTTGGCCATATGTATGTCTTCTTTGAAAAAATGTCTACTCAGGTCCTTGGCCCATTTTTAAATAAGGTTGTTTTAGGTTTCGTGCTGAGTTTATGAGTTCTTTATATACTTTGGATACTAGCCCCTTATCGGATATATCACTTGTAAATATATCCTCCCATACAAAAAATTGCCTTTTCAGTTTGCTGATGGTTTCCTCTGCTGTGCAGAAGCATTTTGGCTTGATATACTCCCATTTGTTTATTTTTGCTTTCATTTCCCTTGCCTGGGGATAAATATCCAGAAAATGTGTGTCTAGGAATCACAGTAAAAACCACAAAGCTGGTTCAGCCTCAACATTGGCTCAGGTTGGAGAAATGTCTGTAACGGCTGTTGCAAGTAGTATGAGCCCAGGTGAGTGCCACTAGGCATTTCTATTAACAGCATCAGTATCCAAGACAGGCTGAAACCCACACAAACACAGATCCAAAGAATTTTCTTAGGTGTAATTTATAATTTTTCTTTCTTTTCTTTATTGTCTTTCCCCCTTTCCCATGTCAATCCATTCTACCTCACTCAGTTGTTATGAGGACTGAAGGAAATATCAGGTAACAATCAGAATAATATGACACACTAAGAACATGTATGATGATTACTGCTAGTGTGGTCCTTGATGTAACTGTGTGGTATGCTTCTCCTAAGGTAGCACAAAATATTCTTTGATGTTCTGTGTTTCTAACATGTAGTATAATGCTTTCTACACAATACAATCAAAATATTCATTTAGTAAAAAAGTAAAAGTAATTTTACCCTTGCAATAACCCTGTGTCAGGAGACTCATTATCAAAATATTATCAAAACATAACAAAACAGAAACACCTTGGTGGTCTTGTGGCATCTATAAATAAGATATCCAGGGATAATCCATTAATAGAACAATAGTTTGACTTGATCAAATTGAAAGATTTCCATTGAATAACGGATAGCACATAGCAAATTTGGCAAATACATGTCAGACTACAGGAGACTTTAGAAAATCAAGTCAACAAGGGACTCTAGTGCTTAAACTTTGCAAGGAGATTTTGTAAATATGCAAAAAAAGACAAAAATAAATAGGAAAAGAAGGCAAAGGATGTGCACATGTAATTCATAGCATGAAAACCATAAGTGGCTAAACAGTGTATGAAGGATGCTCCCTGGTCAGAAGAAATTAAAATTAAAATAATGAGATACTACTTTACATCCATCAGTTTTCAAAAAAAGCATCAAATGGTATAAAGAATGTAAAAAATAAAGAAACTTCAGAAATTTCCAGTGGGGTTTTAAATATTTGGGAGAGAAATTCCAAGTGAAGTTAAATATTTTTATATGCCACAACTAAAAAAATGTTCCTGCACATGTACTTTCTTTAGGTCCATAAGTAGAGGTGGACCTGGATATTGACAGTAACATTATTTCTGGTAACAAGTCATCTTAGATCACGTGCTGTTAGCTACTTACAAAGAGAGGGAAAATGCACAGAATGGAAACTGCACAGCAGTCAATAATAAAGACGACTTACACATAGCAACATGTACTGACGTTGAAGATTTAGTCTTGCCTGAAAATATAGAACAGTATCAGATACAGAACCCAATGACAGTTCTATAAATTTCATACCAAAACCATAAATAAGTGAACATATAGCTAAACAGGCACACTGGAGATTAATTACAAAGACATATGTAAAGGACACTACAGTTTTCATTCAGCTGAAGGGAAGAGAAATAGGAGCAATGTTGAGATATGCAGAAGAAAAAGATAAAAAATAAAGCAAAAGATGGGAGGGCCTTAAAGAAACAGATGGTGCTTATTCCCATAACTTGAGGAGCATGAATAATTCACATGAGGCTCAAGGTGAAAATAAAAAATAAGGAACAAATCATGTTTCCTAATTTCTACTTGTATATAAATATGATTTAAAAATCTTTCACTGTAGCAGAAATTACTATAGGATTTTCTCAGTAATTTACACTGCATTTACTCAGTAATTTTCTCTTGCTTATTTTTCATTGTAACACCATAACAGAAGTCAGTGTAAGTTAGCATCGCTCCATCTAATAGCATGATTTGGTGGGATGCTATCTAACAAGCATGTACAGGAAGCCCAAACATGGAAGATTTTGAGTGTGGGTGTGCAAATGAGCATGAACATATGTGAATGGATATAGACCCCAAACCTAGGAGACTGATTAACTCTCTACAGGACATATAGCCAACAGAGGGCTGGAATACCAGGGCTCCTTTCTTTTAGAGACAAAGGAAATCATTTTCTTTTCCCATGTGCCTGACTGTCCCAGGAGGGTCCTTTGAGTTCAAGGAAGGAAGGATGGAGAAATTCCTAGAACGCAAAGTCCCTTAGGCTCCAGAGTAATAAGTACCCCAGCTACTATGTTGGGACCTAACCAGAACTCCAGGATCAGTGAAGCCGGACCCCTGTGCTTCACACCCTCTGAAAGGGAGCCTGGGTAGAGGGTGCCTGAGATAGAGCTATACCAACATTAGCCAGAACACGGGAGAGAGCCCGCTCTTCAGTCCAGAGCTGCATTCCTGCCCATTCTGGAGTCAACACCGCAGAAGCAGGCTGAAAACAGGGCCGTGCAGCCTGCAGCCTCCCTCAGGTCAGGAGGCAGCGTGAGAACCTCTGCCACCCTCTTGCCTTCTCTGATCTTTGCTTGGCACTGCCAGAGATGCAGAGAAGCAGGACTTTGTCCCTAGGAGAATAACGGGGGTGGGGAGAGCCCTGGAAAGTGTGTCACCTGGAGTCCAGTGAGAACATCGGGGTTTTCAACTCTGAGTGTGGGAATTTAGGAGATTTCGGGCAAAGACTCTGCCTACAAATGTTTGACTCCTGGGGTTGGAATTAAACTTACTCTAGTTCAGTTCAGAGGTTGAGGGTAGAGGCTGCAAGTGGGGATCAGTGAAGTTCAGAAAGTAGTTCCTCAGCTTGCAGGTCAATCTAAGGAATTTCTAAATGCCACTGCTGCCAAAAGCAGAAAATTATGTCCAGAGGATCCACGAGGTTTCTGTCACTGGGCGCACTCAGTGATGTCCGACACAACACTGGGAGACATGTCTGCAGGTCTGGACTGCTGGAACTCTGTGGAGCTGGGTGGCCCCCTAACACAGAATTACCATAGTGCTGCACTGTGGACCTGCCCTGCAACCCGGGGAAAAGCCTGGGAGGCTTTAGGGTCTCTGCTCTAGTCTTGACCTTTGGCATCCCTGGCTCCTTTGTGCTGTCCCTGTCTGCAACCAGCCAGTCATTAGCTCTAGGTCCTCACCCCAGGTGTTGCCTTGGCAAGCTCTGATTGCAGACCAACACTGGAAAAGGACAGAGGAAAAACACATACGTGTTCTACATGCTCTGCTTCTAGGGCTCAATAGGTAGCACAGTGTTTCTTGAATGAAATGTGGATTGAAGAACATGTAGGGGCATTCCAGAGAACTGAGGAGAAAGTTTGAGTCAGTGGCTGGGGGAGTCATACAAACTATTCTCTTATTTAGTCCTCAGAAATTTCATCTTAGTGCTAGAAATAATTATCTCCAAGCTCTTCAGTACACTAAACACAAAAAAACAAACATTCTTCTTCTTCTAAGCTTCCCCATGGTTATGCAATCTGAAACTTCCATTTCACTGTACCCTCTAAATATCCTTTCAGGATATTCTCTGCTTCCATGCAGGGAATCCTTAACTCTCTTCAGGAGTACTTTGAACCTCTGGAGAAGAAAAGCTTCCTGGAGATGGTGAGAGTTGGGGCTGTGACTTGTAATGGTTAAATGTAAATATTCTGCACAGAGTAGGATCATGGGATGGAGAAGTAAAGGTCAAATGAGTAAGCCTGAATGACAAAACTAGTGTTTGTAGGGGACATTCGGAATTTGGTGGCCTGAAGCCATACGTGCTGTGGATACAAGGGTTGAGTCATTGTGGCAAGTTATGGGATTAGCAGGTGGTATACAGGTTTATTCCTATACTTTACAAGTGAATGTACCATAAAGAAACAGATGGATAGTCACAGTAGAATGAAAATAGTGCCCAGGACATGAAAGATGTCCTTTGCTCATCAACTCAAAGCTGAAAGTTATTTTATTGTATTTGTTTATTAAGGTATTATTTATATACACTCTTATGAAGGTTTCACACGAAAAAACAATGTGGTTACTACTTTTACCGATATTATCAAATCCACACCAATACCCGAATACAGTCACAATCCATCATTGTAGTAAGATGCCACACATTCACTGTTTGCCTTCTCTGTGCTACACTGTTTTCCCAATACCCCCCACACCATGTGTACTAAACATAATACCTGTCAATCCCGTTCTCCTGCCTTCCCCATGCGCCTTACCACAGCCCTCCCCTTTGCTAACCACTAATTCCTTCTTGGAGTCTGTGAGTCTGCTGCTATTTTGTTCCTTCAGTTTTGCTGCATTGTTATACTCCACAAATGAGGGAAATCATTTGGCACTTGTGTTTCTCTGCCTAGCTTATTTCACTGAGCATAATATCCTCCACCTCCATCCATGTTGTTGCAATGGTAGGATTTGTTTCTTTCTTATGGCTGAATAGCATTGCATTGTGTATATGTACCACATCTTCTTTATCCATTCATCTACTGATGGACACTTAGGTTGCTTCCATATTTTGACTATTGTATATAGTGCTGTGATAAACATAGGGGTGCATATGTCTTTTTGAATCTGAGAAGCTGTATTCTTTGGGTAAATTCCAAGGAGTGGGATTCCCGGGTCAACTGGTATCCTATGTTTAGTTTTTTGAGGAACCTCCATATTTTTTTCCACAGTGGTTTAACTAGCTTACATTCGCACCAGCATTGTAGGAGGGTTCCCCTTTCTCCACATCCTCACCAGCATTTGTTGTTCTTAGTCTTTTTGATGCTGGCCATGCTTACTGGTGTGAGGTGATATCTCATTGTGGTTTTAATTTGCATTTCCCTGATGATTAGTGATGTAGAGTATCTTTTCATGTGTCTGTTGGCCATCTGAATTTCTTCTTTGGAGAATTGTCTCTTCAGATCCTCTGCCATTTTTTAATCAGGTCATTTGCTTTTTGGGTGTTGAGGCATGTCAGTTCTTTATATATTTTGGATGTTAACCCTTTGTTGGATATGTCATTTCAAATATATTCTCCCATACTGTAGGATGACTTTTTGTTCTGTTGATGGTCTCCTTTGACATGCAGAAGCTTTTTAGTCTGATGTAGTCCCACGTGTTCATTTTTGCTTTTGTTTCCCTTGCTCGAGGAGATGCGTTTAGGAAGTTGCTCATGCTTATATTCAGGGGATTTTTGCCTATGGTGCCTTCTAAGAGATTTATGGTTTCATGACTTCCATTCAGGTCTTTGATCCATTTTGAGTTTACTTTTGTGTATGGGGTTAAACAATGATCCAGTTTCATTCTCTTTCATGTAGCTGTCCAGTTTTGCCAACACCAGGTGTTGAAGAGGTGGTCATTTCCCAATTAAATGTCCATGGCTCCTTTATCTATATTAATTGACCATATATGGTTGGGTTTATATCAGGGCTCTCTAGTCTGTTACATTGGTCTATGGGTTTGTTCTCGTGCCAGTACCAAATTGTCTTGATTACTGTGGCTTTGTAATAGAGCTTGAAGTTGGGGAGCATATCTCAGAACCTTTATTCTTCCTTCAAAGGATTGCTTTGGCTATTCGGGGTCTTTTGAGGTTCCATATGAATTTTAGAACGATTTGGTTGATTGAAGAATGCTGTTGGTATTTTGATAGGAATTGCATTAGATCTGTACATTGCTTTAGACAGGATGGCCATTTAGACAATATTAGTTCTTCCTATCTATGAGCAGAGATGTGTTTCCATTTATTGGTATCTTCTTTAATTTCTCTTGGGAGGGTCTTGTAGTTTTCAGAGTATAGGTCTTTCACTTCCTTGGTTAGGTTTATTCCTAGGTATTTTATTATTTTTGATGCAATTGTGAATGAAATTGTTTTCCGGATATCTCTTTCTGCTAGTTCATTGTTAGTATATAGGAATGCAACAGATTCCTGCACATTAATTTTGTATCCTGCAACTTTGCTGAATTCAGATATTAGATCTAGTAGTTTTGGAGCAGATTCTTTAGGGATTTTTATGGACAATATCATGTCATCTGCAAACAGGGACAGTTTAACTTCTTCCTTGCAAATCTAGGTGCCTTTTATTTCTTGGTGTTTTCTGATTGCTGTGGCTAGGACCTCCAATACTATGTTGAATAGAAGTGGGGAGAGTGGGCATCCTTGTCTTGTTCTCGATCTTAAATAAAAAGCTTTCAGCTTCTCACTGTTAAGTATAATGTTGGCTGTGGGTTTGTCATATATAGCCTTTATTATGTTGAGTTTCTTGCCCTCTATACCCATTTTATTGAGAGTTTTTATCATGAATGGATGTTGAATTTTATCAAATGCTTTTCCAGCATCTATGGAGATGATCATGTGGTTTTTGTCCTTCTTTTTCTTGATGTGGTGGATGATGTTGTTGGATTCTCCAATGTTGTACCGTCTTCCATCCCTGGGATGAATCCCACTTGATCATGATGGATGATTTTTGGATGTATTTTTTATTTCAGTTTGTTAATATTTTGTTGAGTATTTTTGCATCTATGTTCATCAGGGATATTGGTCTGCAATTTTCTTTTTTGTGGTGTCTTTCCCTGGTTTTGGTATTAGAGTAATGCCGGCCTCATAGAATGAATGTGGAAACTCTTCCATTCTTTGGAAAACTTTAGGGAGGATGGGTATTAGGTCTTCACTAAATGTTTGATAAAATTTAGCAGTAAAGCCATCTCGTCCAGGGGTTTTGTTCTTAGGTAGGTTTTTGATTACCAATTCAATTTCGTTGCTGGTAATTGGTCTGTTCAGATTTTCTGTATCATTCTGGGTCAGCTTTGGAAGGTTGTATTTTTCTAGAAAGCTGTCCATTTCCTCTAGGTTATCCAGTTTGTTAGTATGTAAGTTTTCATAGTATTCTCTATAATTTTTTTGTATTTCTGTGGTGTCCATAGTGATTTTTCCTTTCTCATTTCTGATTCTGTTTATGTGTGTAGACTCTCTTTTTTTCTTGATAAGTCTGGCTACGGGTTTATCCATTTTGTTTATTTTCTCGAAGAACCACAGCATGCTTTCATTGATTCTTTCTATTGTTTTATTCTTCTCGATTTTATTTACTTCTGCTCTAATCTTTATTATGTACCTCCTTCTACTGACTTTGGGGCTCACTTGTTCTTCTTTTTCTATTTTCATTAATTGTGAGTTTAGACTGTTCATATGGGATTGTTCTTCTTTCCTGTGTATGCCTGTATTGCAATATACTTTCCTCTTACCATAGCCTTCACTGCATCCCACAGATTTTGCAGTGTTGAATTATTGTTGTCATTTGTCTCCATATACTGCTTGATCTCTGTTTTTACTTGGTCATTGATCCATTGGTTATTTAGGAGCATGTTGTGAAGCCTCCATGTGTTTGTGGGATTTTTGTGTTTTTTTGTATAATTTATTTCTAATTTCATACCTTTGTGGTCTGAGAAACTGGTTGGCACAATTTCAATCTTTTTGAATTTACCGAATCTCTTTGTGGCCTAGAATATGATCTATTATTGAAAATGTTCCATGTGCACTTGACAAGAATGTGATTTTGGATGTAGAGTTCTGTAGATGTCTGTCAGGTCCATCTGTTCTAATGTGTTGTGCAGTGCCTCTGTCTCCTTACTTATTTTCTGTGTGGTTGATCTGTCCTTCAGAGTGAGCAGAGTGTTGTAGTCTCCTAGAATGAATGCATTGCATTCTATTTCTCCTTTTAATTCTGTTAGTATTTGTTTCACACATGTAGTTGCTACTGTGTTGGGTGTATAGATATTTATAATGGTTATATCTTCTTGTTGGATTGACCCTTTTATCATTATGTAATGTCCTTCTTTGTCTCTTGTGACTTTCTTTGTTTTGAAGTCTATTTTGTCTAATACAGGTACTGCAACTCCTGCTTTTTTTCTCCCTATTAGTTGCATGAAATATCTTTTTCCATCCCTTCACTTTTAGTCTGTGTATTTCTTTGGGTTTAAAGTGAGTCTCTTGTAGGCAGCATATAGATGGATCTTGTTTTTTTATCCATTCAGTGACTCTATGTGTTTTGGTTGGTGCATTCAGACCATTTACATTTATGGTAATTATCGATAGGTATGTATTTATTGCCATTGCAGGCTTCAAATTCATGGTTACCAAAGGTTCAAGGGTAACTTCCTTATTATCTGAGCGTCTAACTTAACTCACTTAATATGCTATTACACACACAATCTAAAGGTTCTTTTTTTCTCCTCCTTTTTCTTCCTCCTCCATTCTTTATATATTAGGTATCATATTCTGTACTCTTTGTCTATCCCTTGATTGACTTTGGGGATAGCTGATTTAATTTTGCAGTTGCTTAGTAATTAGCTGTTCTACTTTCTTTACTGTGGTTTTATTACCTCTGGTGACAGCTATTAAACCTTAGGAACACTTCCATCTATAGCAGTCCCTCCAAAATACACCATAGAGATGGTTTGTGGGAGGTAAATTCTCTAAGCTTTTGCTTATCTTCCAATTGTTTAATCCCTCCTTCAAATTCAAATGATAACCTGGCTGGATAAAGTATTCTTGGTTTGAGGCCCTTCTGCTTCATTGCATTAAACACATCATGCCACTTCCTTCTGGCCTGTAAGGTTTCTGGTGAGAAGTCTGATGATAGCCTGATGGGCTTTCCTTTGTATGTGATCTTATTTCTCTTTCTGGCCGCTTTTAATAGTCTTTCCTTATCCTTGATCTTTGCCATTTTAATTATTATATGTCTTGGTGTTGTCTTTCTTGGGTCCCTTCTATTGGGAAATCTGTGGACCTCCATGTCCTGAGAGACCATCTCCTCTCCCAGATTGGGGAAGTTTTCAGCAATTACCTCCTCAAAGACACTTTCTATCCCTTTTTCTCTCTCTTCTTCTGATACCCCTATAATGTGAATATTGTTCCGTTTGGATTGGTCACACAGTTCTCTTCAATATTCTTTCTTTCTTAGAGATCCTTTTTTCTCTCTGTGCCTCAGCTTCTTTGTATTCCTCTTCTCTAATTTCTATTTCATTTATTGTCTCCTACACTGTATCTAATCTGCTTTTTAAACTTTCCATTGTATGTTTCATTTCTGATACTGTGTTCCGTAATGACTGGATCTCCGACCAGAATTCCTCCCTGAGTTCTTGAATATTTTCTGGACCTCCCTGATCATGTTAATGATTTTTATTTTGAAATCCATTTCAGGCAGATTCATGAGGTCAATTTCACTTGAGTCTTTCTCAGGGGTTGTATTCA
This sequence comes from Smutsia gigantea, assembly GCA_032199065.1. Lineage (NCBI taxonomy): Eukaryota > Metazoa > Chordata > Mammalia > Pholidota > Manidae > Smutsia > Smutsia gigantea. Next base: position 29,830 of record JAVSCE010002623.1, read on the forward strand.
TATTCATAATTTTACCTTGAACCAGGTTCCTTTGGCATTTCATATTTGTATATGAAGCACTCTAGTCCCCAGGAGCTCTATTCTCTGGAGCTGCTCAGTCCCTGAAGCAATGTCAGGGGTCGTAGGGGAGTGGTATTGGTGCCTGGGGGGAGGAAAGAGCTATTTCCTGCTTCCCGGCTGCTGTGCCTGACTCGACTGTCTGAACCAGTGGGCTGAGCACACAGGTATAAGCCTCTGTGCTTTGCATTTGTAGTTGTAGACAGGGCTTCCTTCTGGCCAGCCTATCGCCAGGGTAGGGTTTCCTGGTTTGCAAGCCAGATGGGGCTGGCTGGGAGAAAGGATGCAGTATGCTGCTTATCACAGTGGGGGTCCTTGGAGCTGTGTAGGCAGCCAGGGAGCTGGAGTTCCCGAAGATTGTGAACGTTCCCAACCTCCTGGGCATAGTACACCCAGACAATTCTGTCTACGTGTTCTTTCTAATGAGCAATAAGCTCTGGGCAGTCATTGGCCCTTTAGCAGCCCTCTAACTGTTAGGAAGTCTCTCAGACTGCCTGCCTTTCTTTTGTCCCAGAGCAGCCAGACATGAATCCCTACCTTCCACAAGCAGCTGGAATCTCAGTCTCTCCAGGCATTCTGCCTGTGTTAGCGTTCCAATGCCTTAATCATGAGATTACCATGAAAAACACCATGAAATGTAGGTTTGTGCTCCCAGATCAGATCTCCGGACTTAGGTATTCAGCAGTCCCAGGCATCCACTCCCTCCCTGCTCCATTTCTCTTCCTTGCCCTGGAGAGCTGGGGTGGGGGAAGGGCTTGGGTCCCGACGGACCATGGCTTTGGTATGTTACCCTGTTCCATGAGGTTTATTCTTTTCTCCCGGTGTATGCAGTTTGGTGCAGTCCTCTTGCCTGTTGCTCTTTCAGGATTACTTGTGTTAGTTATATTTTCGTATTATATGCGGTTTAAGGAGGTAGCCTCTGTCTCACCTCTCACGCTGCCATCTTTTCAGTTGGTGGTCCAGATGGTTCTTGATTCTGTCCAGCCTCGCCAGTGGAACCGTTCAAGTCTGTGGGTTTTTTCTTAGTGACATCCTGTACTGCCAGAATCTCTCACTCTCTGTGGGCCATTCAACCGAGCCAAAGCAGAGAACTCCCAGATAGGAAAAATTGAGTTGGAGAGTGCAGAGCATGGAATTATGAAATAGAAAAATAAGTCAGAGAACACGGCTATGGAATTTTGGTCAAAATGTTTATCAAATCCTTAGTGAGATGCCACTAGAATGAAAACTCAGGTAAACAGTAATTAGAGACACAATGCAAAAGTGGACTAAGAGAGGAAAAGACACTAGGTGCACTGGGAAGCAAGAGTCAGATTTGCAAGTGGAAAGAGAAGTAAGATTGCAGACTTCTGGAAAACTGCCCTAAGGACTGTATGTGTAAGGGGATAGGTAAGGAGGACAAAACCCTAAGAACATATCGAACTGCCAAATAAGATATGCATTTCTACATCACTGTGGTGACACAGGACACAGGTGTACTCATATATTCACTTTGAACCTGACTCTGATTTCCTCTGCATTAAAACCCTAGTAGTTAAAGTGTGGAAAGGACATGTAATTCCACATCTCAATATGCCCATCTAAAATAGTCAATATATTATACCTACTTTGGAGTATTATGAATCACAATGAAACAATATATTTAAAATTCAACCCAAAATTTCCAAAGACACTCTCAGTGCACTCTGTTATTACCAAGGGAAAAAGAACTGGAAGATTGTCTAAACTCTTCTACATGTCATGTAGCAAGGCCTTTCCTGGCTTACCTGGCTTACCAGCTTGACAGAACCACTGCCAGGGGAAGTGGAGAGTGAGGAGGAATGAAGAAAGAAGGTGGTGGGAATGCCCCTCCACCCTCTCTGGGGACAAACCCCAGTCACTGAGGAGTCTTTCTGAAGAGGAGGATTTCAGAGGAGACAGCAGAGCAGGACTGAACTGCACTCAGCAATTATTTGGCAGAATCCATACCTATCCAATTAAATGACTTTTCAGACAAAACGCATGTTACTAATGGTATTTTCAGGTTATAATTTACTTAAATCTCTAAGTAAAGCCAAATAAATACAACTGAAAGGCCAGAATAGTTGTGGCATGAAGACTAGGGAAACTTCTCTGAGTCGAAACATTGTGCTGGCCCAGCTACTTATTTCCGTATATTATTATAGTTAAACTGTAGGTGTGGCAGCCTGTTAAGAAACAAAAAACAAAAAGGAAGAAACTTTCAAGTACAAATTTAGACTCACCTGTCACAAAAAAGAGTTTGTCAGGAATTTCCTCCTACCGCTTAGTTTGTGAAAAGATGTAACAACTATATTAAAAATAAACCTTGAATAAAACATGAATAAATAAATACTATTACCACAGTCCTCTATGCTGCTTAGAGTGAAATACCTGGTAGTATGGCACAGAAAACAAAAAGATACATTCACTTCCTCTGGAAAACTAGCTAGGCCTTAAAAGTTTCATGTAGGTAAAGCATATTGTCTTAAATTCAAATTTCTAGAGATAATAGCTAATTTTGATCCTAATTTTACAGATTCCTAGAAGAAGGCTATAGGAATATATGACAAAATATGACCACACAACAAAACGTCACCACCTCCAGTGTGGTTTCAGACTTCCTCCTGAATTGTTTGGTCAGGTCAGCCAGCTGGCAGCTCGGGCTCTCCCTGCCCCTCAGCCTCCTCTTCCTCCTGGCCATGGGGGCCAACGCCACCCTCCTCCTCACCATCTGGATGGAGGCCTCTCTGCACCAGCCCGTGTACTACCTGCTCAGCCTCCTCTCCCTGCTGGACATGGTGCTCTGCCTCACCGTCATCCCTAAGGTCCTGGCCATCTTCTGGTTTGACCTCAGGTCCATCAGCTTCTCTGCCTGCTTCCTGCAGATGTTCATCATGAACAGTTTCCTCGCCATGGAGTCCTGCACCTTCATGATCATGGCCTATGACCGCTATGTGGCCATCTGCAACCCACTGAGGTACCCGTCCATCATCAATGAAAAGTTTGTGGCCAAGTCTGCCGTTTTTATTTTGGCCAGGAATGTCCTCCTTACAATACCCATCCCCATTCTCTCGGCACAGCTCCATTATTGTAGGAGAAATGTCATTGAGAACTGCATCTGTGCCAATATGTCTGTGTCCAGGCTCTCCTGTGATGATGTCACCATCAACCGCATCTACCAGTTTGCAGGAGGCTGGGCTCTGCTAGGATCCGACCTCATCCTCATCTTCCTCTCCTACACCCTCATCCTGCGAGCTGTGCTGAGACTCAAGGCAGAGGGAGCTGTAGCCAAGGCCCTGAGTACGTGTGGTTCCCACTTCATCCTCATCCTCTTCTTCAGCACCATCCTGCTGGTCTTCGTCCTCACACATGTGGCCAAGAAGAAGGTCTCCCCTGAGGTGCCGGTCCTGCTCAATGTCCTCCACCACGTCATCCCTGCAGCCCTCAACCCCATTGTTTATGGAGTGCGCACCCAGGAGATCAAGCAAGGAATCCACAGGTTACTGAGGAAAGGGTGGTAAGGACACTGGATCTCTGCATTCCTAATGGAAGGTGACTCTGATGCAATAACAGGTGAATGGAGTGAAATTTACATCGATGAGTTATGTAAACTGGGAAAACTGGATATCGTGCCTTCTTTAATAAAACTTAGGTTTCATTTGAAGTTTCTTTTTCTCTCACTCTCCATTGGGAATCTCCTTGTTCCTTGCTCATATCTTTTCACACATTGTCCTATTTTGTCAAAGTACTGAGACTCCTGGGGGCAGTTTCTAAAGTGAGAAATTTATGTTCCTGAAAATACAGCTGTTAATAGGTCATGACTGAGATAGGATTAAAGATGGTGGTATGAGAAGTGAGACAGAGACCCCCTCCTAAAACCACATATAAAACAAAAATATAATTAATACAACTAATCATGAAAGAGCAACAGGAAAGAAGGCTGCACCAGACTGCATATACCTGGAGAAAAGAGCAGACCTCATGGAACAGGGTAACATACCAAATGAATGACCCGGTGGGACCCAAGCCCTTCCCCTACCCCAGCTCACCAGCAGGAGGAAGAGAAACAGAGAGGGGAGGGAGTGGAGGCCTGGACTGCTGAATACCTAGCCCTGGAGATCTTCTCTGGGAGCACAAACCTACACTGCATGGTGCTCTGGTGATTAGTGGGGTTGGAAAGCTAAGACAGGTGGAATAACTGCAGAGACGGAGATTCCTGACACTTGTCAAAAACAGGGATTCATATGTGGCTTATCTGGGCGGGCAGTCTGAGAGACTTCCTAACAGCGAGAGGGCTGCTAAAGGGGCAAGGACTACACAGAGCTTGCTGCTGAGGAGAAAGGACAGGTAGACAAAACTGTCCGAGTGCACTCTACCCACGAGGTTGGGAACTTAAAACGATCTTCAGGCACTCCATCCCCATGGCTGGCTAGGAAGCTCAAAGGCCCCCCACGGTGATACATATCCTGCTGTGTCTTCTGCAGAGCTAGCCTGCACCTGGCTCACAACTGGCAGCCCCTGCACTGGCATCAGGCCAGGCAGAAGGAAGCCCTGCCTATGGCAGCTACAAACACAAAGCATAGAGGCTTACACCTGTGTGTTTGGCCCACTGGTTCTGGCAGTGGAGACACGCATAGCAGCCGGGCAGCAGTAAACAGATCTTTTCTCTCCCCAGGCACCAACACAACTCCCCTGTCACCCCCAACAATGTTCCAGGGGCTGAGCAGCTCCAGAGAGAAGAGCTTCAGGTCACTAGAGGGCACCACAAATGTGAAACAACAAAGGAACATGGATCAAAGCAAAATTATGAATACACCAGAGAAAGATTCAAATGAAACTGATCTCATGAATCTCCCTGAAAGACATTTCAAAATAAAAATCATTAACATGCTCATGGAGGTAGAGAAAAATATTCAAGAACTCAGGAACAAATTTAGGATGGAGATCCAATCGTGGAAGAACACAATGGAGGGTATTAAAAGCAGATTAGATATGGTGGAGGAGACAATAAATGAAATGAAATAGAAAGAGGAATATAAAGAAGCTGAAACACAGAGAGAAAAAAGGATCTCTAGGAATGAAAGAGACCTGAGAGAACTGTGTGACCAATGCAAATGGAACAATATTCATATTACAGGAGAACCAGAAGAAGAAGAGAGAGAAAAAGAGATAGAAAGTGTCTTTGAGAAAGTAATTGCTGAAAACTTCCCCAATCTGGGGAAGGAGATACTCTTTCAGGCCATGGAGATGCACAGATCTCCCAACACAAGGGACCGAAGGAAGACAACACCAAGACATATAGTAATTAAAATGGCAAAGATCAAGGATAAAGACAGACTATTAAAAGCAGCCAGAGAGAGAAATAAGATCACATACAAAGGAAAGCCCGTCAGGCTATCATCAGACTTCTCACCAGAAACCTTACAGGCCAGAAGGGACTGGCATGATGTATTTAATGCAATGAGGCAGAAGGGCCTTGAACCAAGTATACTTTATCTGGCAAGATTATCATTTAAATTTGAAGGAGGGAATAAACAATTTCCAGATAAGCAAAAGCTGAGAGAATTTACCTCCCATGAACCATCTCCACAGTGTATTTTGGAGGGACTGCTATAGATGGAATTGTTCCTAAGGTTAAATAGATGTCACCAGAGGTAATAAAAAGGGATAGACAAAGAGCACAGAATATTATACCTAGTATATAAAGAATGGAGGAGGAAGAAAAGAAGGGGGAAATAAAAGAATCTTTAGATTGTGTTTGTAACAGCATACTAAGTGAGTTAAGTCAGACTCTTAGATAGTAAGGAAGTTACCCTTGAACCTTTGGTAAACATGAATCTAAAGCCTGCAATGGCAATAAGTACATACATATCCATAATCACCATAAATGTAAATGGTCTGAATGCACCAATCAAAACACATAGAGTCACTGAATGGATTAAAAAACAAGAGTCAACTATGTGCTGCCTACAAGAGACTCACTTTAAACCCAAAGACATACACAGACTAAAAGTGAAAGGATGGAAAAAGATATTTCATGCAAACAATACGGAGAAAAAGCAGGTGTTGCAGTACTTGTTTCAGATAAAATAGACATTAAAACAAAGAAGGTCACAAGAAACAAAGGAGGACATTACATAATGATAAAGGGTTTTTTTTTTCCAAAATTGGGCCTTTTATTTTTGGATATTCACCAAAGGTCACGTTCGATTGCAGGCACACTGTGAAGTGTCACAAGAAAAGAGGGTCAGTAGGAGACAGGAGGGGCTATACCCAGTGCTGACCAGTTCCTTATGGGGAGGAGAATCAGCCACACAACAGAACACTGCTGGTTTTGCTGTGCTAGATAAAGAAAAGGTAGGGGTGATCCACACAGAACTTGAGGGTGAATCGTGAACTTCACAGGAGCATGATGGCAGCAGTGGCAGCTGCAGCCTCTGTGCCTTCCTTATTGACCTCCACAAAGGACTTGTGCACAACCTTGGAAAGATACAGGTCTCTCCTGGATAATATTCAACAAGAGGATATAACGATTACAAATATCTATGCACCCAAAACAGGAGCGCCAACATATGTAAAACAAATACTAACAGAATTAAAGGAAGAAATAGAAGGCAATGCATTCATTCTAGGAGACCTCAACACACTACCTACTCCTAAGGACAGATCAACCAGACAGAAAATGAGTAAGGACACAGAGGCAATGAACAACACACTAGAACAGATGGACCTAACAGACATCTACTGAACTCTACACCCAAAAGCAGCAGGGTACACATTCTTCTCAAGTGCACATGGAACATTTTCCAGAATAGACCACATAATAGGCCACAGAAAGAGCCTCAGTAAATTTTAAAAGATTGAAATTCTACCAACCAACTTCTCAAATCACAAAGGTATAAAACTAGAAATAAATTGTACAAAGAAAACAGAAAGGCTCACAAACACATGGAGGTTTAACAACATGCTCCTAAATAATCAATGGATTAATGGCCAAATTAAAACAAAGATCAAGAAATATATGGATACAAATGAAAACAACAGTACATCAGCCCAACTTCTGTGGGATGCCACAAAGGCAGTTCTAAGAGGAAAGTATATAGCAATCCAGGCTTATTTGAAGAAGGAAGAACAATTCCAAAAGAATAGTCTAAAGTCACAACTACTGAAACTAGAAAAAGAAGAACAAATGAGTACCAAAGTCAGCAGAAGAAGGCACATAATGAAGACCAGAGAAGAAACAAATAAAATTGAGAAGAATAAAAAAATTGAAAAAATTAATGAAACCAAGAGTTAGTTCTTTGAAAAAATAAACAAAATAGATAAAACCCTAGCCAGACTTATCTAGAAAAAAAAGAGAATCTACACACATAAACAGAATCAGAAATGAGAAAGGAAAAAATCACGATGGACACCACAGAAATACAAAGAATTATTAGAAAATACTATGAAAAATTATATGCTAACAAACTGGATAGCCTAGAAGAAATAGAAAACTTTCTAGAAAAATACAACCTTCCAAGACTGACACATGAAGAAACAGAAAATCTACATAGACCAATTACCAGCAATGAAATCAAAAAACTACCCAAGAACAAAACCCCTGGACCAGATGGATTCAACACTGAATTTTATCATAATACCCATTCTCCTCAAAGTTTTCCAAAAAATACAAGACGAGGGAATACTTTCAAACTCATTCTATGAAGCCAGCATCACTCTCATACCAAATTGAGGCAAAGACATCACAAAAAAAAGAAAACTACAGACCAATATCCCTGTTGAACATAGATGCAAAAATAATAAACAAAATATTAGCAACCCGAATTCAAAAATACATCAAGAGGAACACAGTTCCAAGAGATTGGCAACCAACTTGCACATGGAATTCTTTCTCAAATCTCTCTGAGGCAGGTAATTTCCAGTATAGATGTGTGAAGATATTGGGCACTGGAAATCAATGAAAGGGAGATAAAAAACAGAGGAGCACTTCATCTTGAAATGCTACTTGAACTCCAGGCAAAACAATGTTCATTCCTAAAAATTTTTAAACCTTAAATCTGTTGAGGAGGTGATCAAGTTGGCGGCATGAGTAGGGCGGTGGAAATCTCCTCCCAACACCATATATATTTCGAAAATACAGCAAATACAAATATTCCTAAAAGAGAGACCAGAAGATACCATACAACAGCCAGGCTACAGCTACATCTGTGAGAACTCAGCATCTCACACAAAAAGGTAAGATACAAAGCTGTGATCCGACGGGACCCGAGCACTCCCCCGACACAAGCTCACTGGCGGCAGGAAAAGAATCAGAGTGGGGAGGGAGTGGAAGCACAGGACTGATAAATAACCAGCCATAGAGTCTGCACTGGGAGCACAGATACACATTGCATGGTGTACTGGATATTAGAGAAACAGAAAAGTAAAATCCGAGAGAAAGACTGCAAGTGGGTCCCCACAACTGGCTCCCCTGGGGCAAAAGAAAAGTGGGCGCTTTAAAAGTCTTAAAGGGGGACTCTCTTGTCCCCTCCTGGAGTGAACCGGGAGCTCTGTCCTTTCACTCTATCTCTAAATAAAGCGTGTACCTTGCTCTCCTAAAATAAATAAATAAATAAATAAATAAATAAATAAATAAATAAAATAAAAGTCTTAAAGGGACAAGAGTTTAAGAGGTGAACAAAATCATCTCAGCACATTCAGCGCAGCAGGCTGGGAATCGTAAGGAACTTCAGGTGCCCTCACCCCCTGGGTGGGAACGCATCTCCAAAGCCCCTCATGGCAATAAGCAGCCTGCAGTTCATTCCCCCCTGCCAGCACTGCAAGCAAACTGGCTGATCGCCATTGTGGCGGACTGGCCAGGGAGCAGCCCTGCCCACAGCAACCATGTGGTTGCTTCTCCCAGTGCACAGTTAACCGGGCCAGACTCAGAGGCTGCTGCCAGCTAGCAGCTACCCTGCACAGACAGAGGAAGTTGGCACAAAGTCTGGAAGGCATGAAGTGGTGCCGTTCTCACAGGAGAAAATGCGCTTCATGCCTGAGACCCCCCCCCAGTAGTGCCATAGGCCATCCCAAGGGCCACCCCACCCATGGCAGCTCAGGGAATTAACCAAGAGACTGCTCCTTCTGTGCGAGTAACTGGCACAGACAGCGAAGAAGGGCAAGGCAACCAGCAAGCAGGAAGGGACTTTGTTCTCCCAGCTGTCACACACGCCACTTACCGGTGATCACTTCTATTGCCATGAAAAGGCAGAAGGACCTGGTCCAGTGCAAAATCACTCAAACAATGCCAAAGAGAGGGCCTGGTGAGATAGATATAAGCATTCTTCCTGAAAAAGAATTCAAAATAAAAGTCATAACCATGCTGATGAAGCTCCAGAGAAATATACAAGAGCTAAGGGATGAAGTACAGAGGGAGATAACAGAAATGAAGCAATCAATGGAAGAAGTTAAGAGCAGAATAGATGAGGTTCAAGAGACTGTTAATGGAATAGAAATCAGAGAAGCTGACGCAGAGAGAGATAAAAGGATCTCTAAGAATGAAAGAATATTAAGAAAACTCTGTGACCAATCCAAACAGAACAATACTTGCATAATAGGGGTACTAGAAGAAGAAGAGAGAAAAAGGAATCGAAAGTGTCTTTGAAGAAATAATTGCTGAAAACTTCCCCAAGCTGGGGAAGGAAATAGTCTCTCAGACCATGAGAGCCCACAGATCTCCCAACACAAGGGACCCAAGGAGGACAACATGAAGACATATAATGATTAAAATGGCAAAGATCAAACACAAGGACAGGGTGTTAAAGGCAGCCAGAGAGAGAAAAAAGATCACCTCCAAAGGAAAACCTATCAGGCTATCATCAAACTTATCAACAGAAACCATACAGGCCAGAAGAAAATGGCATGATATATTTAATGCAATGAAACAAAAGGGCCTTGAACCAAGAACAATGCATCCAGCAAGACTATCATTTAAATTTGAAGGACGGATTAAATAATTCCCAGACAAGCAAAAGGTGAGGGAATTGGCCTCCCACAAAGGACCTCTACAGGGTATGTTAAAGGGACTGTTCTAGATGAAAATCTATGAGCTAACAAGCTGGATAACCTAGAAGAAATGAACAACTTCCTACAAAAATGTAACCTTCCAAGACTGACCAAGGTAGAAACAGAAAATATAAACAGACGAATTATCAGCAACAAAATTGAATCAGTAATCAAAAAAACTACCCAAGAACAAAATCCCTGCGCCTGATGGATTCACCACTGAATTTTTTCAGACATTTAGAGAAGACATAACACTCATTCTCCTTGAAGTTTTCCAAAAAATACAAGAGAACAGAATACTTCCAAACTCATTCTATGAAGTCAGCATTACTCTAAAACCAAAGGCAGGCAAAGACCCCACACAAAAAAAGAACATTACAGACCAATATCCCTGATGAACATAAATGCAAAAATACTCAACAAAATATTAGCAAACCAAATTCAAAACAACATCAAGAGGATCATACACCATGATCAAGTGGGATTCATCTCAGGGATGCAAGGTTGGTACAACATTTGGAAATCCATCAACATCATCCACCACATCAACAAAAAGAAGAACAAAAACCACATGATCATCTCCATAGATGCTGAAAAGGCATTTGGTAAAATTCAGTATCCATTCATGATAAAAACTCTCAACAAAATGGGTATAGAGGACAAGTACCTCAACATCATAAAGGCCATATATGACAAACCCACAGCCAACATCATACTTAACAGTGAGAAGCTGAAAGACTTTCACCTAAGATCAGGAACAAGACAGGGACGCCCACTCTCCCCACTGTTATTCAACATAGTACAAGAGGTCCTCGCCACGGCAATTAGACAAAACAAAGAAATAAGGGGAATCCAGATTGGTAAGGAAGAAGTCAAACTGTCACTATTTGCAGATGACAGGATATTGTACATAAAAAACCCTAAAGAATCCACTCCAAAGCTACTATAACTAATATCTGAATTCAGCAAAGTAGCAGGATACAAAATTAATACACAGAAATCTGTTGCTTTCCTATTCACTAATGATGAACTAGCAGAAAGAGAAATCAGGAAAACAATTCCATTCACAATTGCATCAAAAATAGTAAAATACATAGGAATAAACCTAACGAAGGAAGTGAAACACCTATACCGTGAAAACTACAAGACACTTTTAAGATAAATTAAAGAGGACACTAACAAATGGAAATTCATCCCATGCTCTTGGCTAGGAAGAATTAATATTGTCAAAATGGCCATCCTGCCTAAAGCATTATACAGATTTATTGCAATCCCTATCAAAATACCAACAGCATTCTTCAAGGAACTGGAACAAATAGTTCTAAAATTCATATGAAACCACAAAAGACCCCGAATAGCCAAAGCAATACTGAGAAGGAAGAATAAAACAGGGGGGATCTTGCTTCCCAATTTCAAGCTCTCCTACAAAGCCACAGTAATCAAGACAACTTGGTACTGGCACAAGAACAGACCCACAGACCAGTGGAACACAATAAAGAGTCCAGATATTAACCCAAACATATAAGGTCAATTAATATATGATAAAGGAGGCACGCTATACAATGGGGAAATGACAGTCTCTTCAACAGCTGGTGTTGGCAAAACTGGACAGCTACATGTAAGAGAATGAAACTGGATAATTGTCTAACCCTACACACGAAAGTAAATTCGAAATGTATCAAAGACCTGAATGTAAGTCATGAACCCATAAAACTCTTAGAAAAAAACATAGGCAAAAATCTCTTGGAAATAAACATGAGCAAATTCTTCATGAACATATCTCCCTGGGCAAGGGAAACAAAAGCAAAAATCAACAAGTGGGACTGTATCAAGCTGAAATCTTCTGTACAGGAAAGAACACCATCAATAGAACAAAAAGGCATCCTATAGTATGGGAGAATATATTCATAAATGACATATCCAATAAAGGGTTGACATCCGAAATATATAGAGCTCATGCACCTCAACAAACAAAAAGCAAATAATCCAATTAAAAAGTGGGCAGAGGATCTGAACAGACACTTCTCCAAAGAAGAAATTCAGATGGACAACAGGCACATTAAAAGATCCTCCACATCGCTAATCGTCAGAGAAATGCAAATTAAAACCTCAATGAGATATCACCTCACCCCAGTAAGGATGGTCACCATCCAAAACACAAGCAACAACAAATGTTGGCGAGGATGTGGAGAAAGGGAAACCCTCCTACACTGCTGGTGGGAATGTAAATTAGTTTAACATTGTGGAGAGCAGTATGGAGGTTCCTCAAACAACTAAAATTAGAAATACCGTTTGACCCAGAAATTCCACTCCCAGGAATTTACCCTAAGAATGCAGGAGCCCAGTTTGAAAAAGACCTATGCACCCCTAACTTTATCGCAGCATTTTTATTTACAATAGCCATGAAATGGGATCAACCTAAGTGTCCATTAGTAGATGAATGGATAAAGAAGATGTGGTACATATACACAATGGAATATATATTCCTCTTAACAGGAGAATAAGGAATGGAAAATGGTACCTGATAGGCAGTAAGGTACCTTGCAGCATAAGAAACCATTGGATATAAAGTTAGAAGTTCTAATTATAAGCTTTCATAACTACAAAAGAATGGGTTCTTGGGCCCAAATGAGGTGGTCTCACTGTACTTCACATTACTGCTCTATTACCTGAGAATAGTGAACAACTTGTTTTAGAAGATCCTTTCTAAATATAAGCCTTTGTGCCTCAACAACAACTTAGAACGGTGTTACCCTGTTTTGACCATGGGAGCAAAAACATCTCAATATTCTACTACCAATACTGTCCCCAAAGTCTGGGTCTTTTGGTCTTAACCAAAAGCACCTGGGATATATCCTTGGCCTACTTAAGCTTTCATTCTGCAAAGCTCTGCCCGTTTCTCTTCTTCCTGTCACAGCAAAGAACAATAAATTGATTTTTCATTCCTCTGCTCCTGGATATCTCTATGAGCTACTCTTTAAAAAATAAACATGCACTCACATAATAAAAAGCAATACCTGAAGGCACATAATCAATTATTTTAATTAGGAATAACACATCTGAAAAGTAAAAAACAATCTCTCAAGATCCAGCTAGGTTCACACCATAGATAACCTCTCACTTTGTTACTCAAAGGAGAACTCCAAAAATCTCACTCTCTTAAACATTTCAAAATAAACTGAATACCAACAGGACGGTCTTGTACTGTACTTAGCATAAAGATATACTATGTTTCTAAAGTAAATTTAGACTACTATCTGCTGGGAAATATTAAATGCCTATTAGTTAATATCTGCTGGGAAATATTAAATGCCTATTAGTTAATAATATTATATTTTAAATTATAATATTTTTGGTCCTTAAGGGACCAAATACTTTAGGACTAATCTTTAGCAAGGTCACTTTGTATAACAGCCAGATCCATTCAATTAGCTCTTTGAAATCTTGTACCTTGAACGCATGAAAAGGGCTGCATTTATGAATTTAGGCCACATATCACCACAGACTAAAAAATTTTTTACACAAAACTTACCTCCCAAAATACATATGTAAGATTTTTATATTTAAAATATATGTTTGAAAGCTTTGCATTGTTATGTCTATATGCAACTTTTACATGTTTATGGCTCATATCAAGAACAGTATTGACAGCTTCATTTGATAAAGAAGGTGAACAAATGAACACCGGCTGTATCCCACTGTAACAGTTGATATTAATGAGGACCGCCTCTAGAACAGGGTTGTCCAATGTAAACCATATTTTTTACAAATTTTTTGTAGCTACTATAAGTTATTTTAAAAGTATTAATTTTAAGTGTATTTTATTAAATCCAATGTATCTAAAATACTATCAATCCTACCTGTAATAAGAAAATTGAATAATGAAATATTGTACATTCTGTGTGTACTAGTTCTTTGAATTCCAGTGTGCATTTTACATTTACAACATATTTCAGTTGGGACTACCTGCATTTCAGGTGCTCAACAGCCACACCTTGTCAGTGGCCACTTTGCTGATCAGTGCAACACTTCATATGGCTTTAAAAGGCCCATAAAAAATGGGTCGGAGACTAGTTGAACAGGGAAAAAAGTATCCTGCTTAAAAACAGTTAAAGCTATCTGATTTCTTGTTGGCTGTGATTTTTATCTTTCTTTTTTATTATTTTGCCACGTGGAAAAAGGAAGCCGGGGTTTTAGGAGATGAATGATGACTTTTCTACCCTAAAATGCTTGCATGATATGTCCTAGACTCAAATGTGAGAAGATTTTAAAAAGAGAAGGCTCATTTATTGGCTTTTTACAAAGTGAAGTCCTCAAATCCTGCAGTGACAGAGTTGAGAGAGAGTCCTGTATAAGCATTGGAAGTTACAGACCCTAAAAAATTGTAAATAGAAACCTTACTCATAATAAGTAAAGAACATTAGTGTTAGAGGAAGCAATAGAGGCTCATGTCAAAGGTTATCAAAAAGTAGATAATATTTAATAAACATAACATACTTTCTTAAATTTCAATAACATTACTAATACATGCATATGTATATCTTAAATTATTTTATTTTGTAGATTATTTTTATAAAATATATTTTAGAAGAAATGTTTAATAGTAAGAGTACTATAACTTATTATTTAATAAAATATATGAGTAGGAAAATAGTTTCTTCAAAACAAATAGCCATTATCCACAAAATGGCAAAGCTCAGATTTTCTTAGTAAGACTTTACAGTTTACACACGCATTACCCATCATTACACTCTTGGCTCCTATAACCAGACAGTGTGAGACACCTATCTGAGGACAGACCTAGCTGACATCAGACATTGGACCAGGAAAACAATGCAAAGCACACTCAGAGAATGGATGGTAATGGCCCTTCAGGCCAGCATCTAACATCATATTATCTATCAAATATGCACTAACAGCTAATGTAGACAAATGTTTATCGTGGTGCTGGGGTTGCAGTAAGAAGACAGGCAAGGGCCGTGTTCATAATCTCAAAGGCTCTGATCCCAAGAGCAGAAGTCCAAGAGATGGTAGGAAATGTCAATGGGTAGGGAGGACATAGCCAAGGAGAAGCTAAGGCAGAGATCCAAAGTGCTGGCCTCTTGGTAGAGTGTCAGGACCCAAATCCGGAAGAGAATCTGAAGGACTTGGCAGAACATTGAGACAGGAACTAGAGTTTGAACCAAAGCAGGAACACAATCCTATGAAGTGAAGACACACAGAAGAAGAAATGGCAGCTGAAAAGCAGAAGCTCTTCATCAGAGTCAGCACAACCCAGAGAAAACATGGCACACTTTAGTCTAATAGAAATGACAACTCAACTCAGACCTGCTCTCCAAACTATTAATCATACAGTTACATTATTACTCCAATATTTCTAGATTAAATACCACTGGGTGAAAGCTGAGACAATTACGGAAAATCAGATCTGGCTGCATGCAGTGGAACTCAAGTAGAGTAGAGATCTAATTCCAGGACCCAGGACACATGTCCTTTGTCAGGGAGAGTTTTGAACATTCTTTCATTGCCAAAGTATTTGTTTATATTTTTCTTTTTGCATCATTTCAAATCTTACTTTCATGCAGTGAGTTCCATTGTGTATATATGAAGATAGGTTTACTTGAAATGTTTTATTATTTTAGAAGATTTTTATACATACTAAAGTGGTACTGCCTATAAATTGGCATTTTAGCAATCTGATACTGCAGGGAAAAAAAAGATTAAGATACAGAAATGTAAACTATTTAAATCACAAAAAGATGATACTGAAGAAAAATGCAGAGAGATTTTATGAACTTTCAGACAACATTAACCAGTCTACTACTTATGTACTTGGAAATTAAAGGCATATAAGGATGGGAAATAGGAAGAAAAACATGGTCACATGTACAGGAGTTTACAAATTATGTAGAAATAAAACACATGGGAAAAAAAACAGAGAACCCCAGTGGAAGTAAGCTTTTGTGACTTCTCATTTTGTAAGGGAAGTGGCAAAATGTTATTTGAAGGTTGACTGTGATAACACAAAGATGCATATTATAAACCCTTGAAAAGAGAACAGAAAATTTTTTCTTTCAAAAGCCCATATTTTTAAGGCCGCGTGGTCTCTGTTGCAACTACTCAGCTGTGGAGACTAAACGAAGCCATAAAGGGCATTAAGCACGTCAACATGCAAATGCATGAGGTTAATTCAAGGTCCTTCATGAGGGAAGGAGTGGCAGTTTTGACCGCCAGGACACATTGGCAATGTTGAGAGATGCTTTCGCTTGTCACAACAGTCAGGGTCTGGAGGTGAAGAACAGGATGGTGCTACTGACAACTGATGAGTAGAGGCCAGGAATGCTCTCAACAGCCCGCCATGCACAGAACAGACCAGTACACACAACGAGAAGTGTCTGACCAAAACGCCACTACTAGCTGAGAAACCCTGGTCCAAAAAATCCAAATGAGAGGCAGAAATAGACATATAGGATTTGACAAATAAGCAAGTCTCATCTATATGCTGTTCACAAGAAATTCATTTTAAATGTAAATGGAGAGGTTTTCAACAATGAACAACTGGACAACCACATTGCACACACACACAAAAAAAGAATCTAGATGCAGACCTTGTACCCTTCACAAAAACTAGTTAAATGCATCACAGACCTATATGTGAAATGCAAAACTATAAAAGTCTTAGAAGATAATATAGGAGAACACCTAGATGACATTGGGAGTGGTGTTACCCTTTAGATACCACACCAAAGACAAGATCCAGGGAAGAAAGCATTGATGAGCTGCACTTTATTAAAATCAAAAACTATTCTGAGATAAACAGTATCAGGAGAAGTAGAAGATGAGCTACAGACTGGAAGAAAATATTTTCAAAAGACACACAGTTACACAAAAGAGATATACAGATGGCAATAAGCACTGAGAAAGATGCTCCATACATATGTCATCAGAGAATTACAAATTAAAGCAAGATGAAATACCACTATACCTTATTAGAGTGACATAAATCCAGAAAACTGACAACATCAAATGTCATACATTGCTGGTGGGAACATAAAAACCTGCCAGGGATGTTTATTACAGCTCTCTTCATAATTGCCAAAACTTGGAAGGAACCTAGATGTTCTTCAGTAGGTGAATATGCTGTGGTACATCTACACAATGGAATATTAGTCAGTCCTATTAAAAAATAAACTCTCAAGTCATTAAAACACATAGAGTAACCTTAAATGCATATTATAAGTGAGATAATCCAATATTAAAAGGTTGCATACAGCATGATTCCAATGGTATAATATTCTGAAAATCAGAATTATAGAAACAAAAAGTTCAATAAATGCTCGATGCGGGAGGGCAAGTTGTGGAGTAATGGGATGGCAGAGCACAGAGGATATTTAGGGCAGTAAATATACTCATTATGATAGTATAATGATGTATATATGTCTGTATACATCTGTCCAAACCCACAGATTACACAACACCAAAAGTAGACCCTAAATAAACCATGGAGTTTGGACTTTGGGTAATAATTTGCAACAATGTAGTTTCATCCTTGGGGAAAAAAGTACCATCCTGGTGAATAATGTTAGTAATGGAGGAGGGTATCCTTGTGTGGGAGCATGGGGTATATGAGAAATCTCTGCTCATCCCACTCTGTTTTGCTGTAAACTAAAATCTGCTCTTCAAAAGTAGTCTTTGAGAAAAGAGAGAGGTAAAAACTAAAAGAAGGGGAAAATATACACAAAACAAACTATTGTAAGAAGGCTGGAAGGGTTATATTAATATCACACAGATTTCCATTCCAAGGATGGTAAAGGAAACTCATAGCAGACCGGATAGCCTGGCAAATAAGGTATATAAACCTTAAGAGGAGAGGGGCTGAAGGTACTCAAGGGTAAAGAAAAGCATGAGAATACCAGAGAGGAGCTGAAGGTTGGAAGAAGGAGATGGTGTGGGTGATTCTGCATTTCTGTTCATTTTAAACTGAATGAATAATAAGGTCAATACAAAACACAGGGCAGTTAAAATTGCCAATGAAATCTACATTTTTATTTTATTTTATTATGCTATTATTAATATACAATTACATGAGCAACATTATGGTTACTAGACTCCCCCTATTATCAAGTCCCCACCATATACCCCATTGCAGTCACTGTCCATCAGCGTAGTAGGATGTTATAATATCACTACTTGTCTTCTCTGTGTTATACTGCCTTCCACGTATCCCCATACCCACCCCCACCTCTGCTACATTATGTGTGCTAATTGTAATAGCCCTTTTTCCCCTTATCCCTCCCTTCCCACCCCTCTTCCCCAGTCCCTTTTCCTTTGGTAACTGTTAGTCCATTCTTGGGTTCTGTGAGTCTGCTGCTGTTTTGTTCCTTCAGTTTTTTCTTTGTTCTTATATAAGTGAAATCACTTGATACTTGTCTTTCTCTGCCTGGCTTATTTCACTAAGCATAATGCCTTCTAGCTCCATCCATGTTGTTGCAAATGGTAGGATTTGTTTTCTTCTTATGGCTGAATAATATTCCATTGTGTATATGTATCACATCTTCTTTATCTATTCATCTACTGATGGACACTTAGTTTGCTTTCATTTCTCAGCTATTGTAAAATCTACATTTTTATCTGTCCTGAAAAACTGAAGGAAAGTTTTAGTCAACAACAGCTGTTGCAATAAGAGACAAGAATCTAGGAAAGGTGAGAGCCAATGTGTGGAAACCTAAATTCTGAATATGAACTCCTCCAAGTCTACCTAATTCCTAAAACAAGCATGCACAGTGTTGATACAGAGCACATCAGGTAAAGATAAAAGATCTGAAGTCATATTTAAACTGCTTTCCAAGAAAAGTTTCTATTTTGGGGTCAGACTAAATTAATTGTCTGCTTAAATAAAAACAAATACTCTTTGGAAGATTGAAACAGAATCCAGAGCATCCACAATGTAACACCTACAACATACAGCATTATAGAGATAAGACTGAAAATCAACAAAATGTAAACAAACACAAGAGAAAAATCCATGAAACTAAAAAACTAACATTAAGATAAATTAACTTCATATATGCCTAAAGAAAAAAAGGGAAAACCACAAATTTCCAATATTGCATTGAAAGGAGGTTATCGCTATAGGGAATACAGACTTTAAAAGATACTAAGAGAAAATTATGAATAACACTGTGCCAATAAATTTGATAACCATACAAAATGGAGAGATGCTTGAGTGACACAGATTCTCAAAACTGATTCTGATGATTAATTCTGTCAGCTTGGCTGGGCCATGAGATGCCCAGGTATTGGTTAAATATTATTCTGGGTGTTTCTGTGAGTGTGTTTTTGAATGACATTAACATTTAAATCACCTGAATTTCAATAAAGCAGACAGACCTCCATAATGTGGGTGGGCCTTAGCCAATCAGTTGAAGGCATGAATGAAACAAAAAGACCAGTGTCCCTTTAGCACACTTCTCCAGCACACTGCCTCCACACTTCATCTGCAATGTTGGCTTTTTCTGGTTCTACAGCAGATGGTCTTCACACTCACCCTGGAACATCACATCTTCTGGGTCTCTAGCCTGCCTACACACCCTGTCAATATTGGACTTGCCAGCCTCTCTATACTCATGAAGCCAATTTCTCTAACTATCAGACTAAATAAATAAATATCCTATTGGCTTTATTTCTCTGGAAAACCCTGATTAATATATGACACAAGGAGAAATAGAGAATATTAATAGAACTACATCTAGTAAATAAATTTTATTTTGTAACCTTTTAACGAAGAAAATTTTAATTGCACAAGACTATTGATGGTGAATTCTAGTAAACAGTTGAGGAACAGATAATACTAATCTTTCACAAATTCATAAAAATAGAATAAAAGGAAAAAAATCCTAAGTCATTTTACATGACCAGAAGTACCCTGATAACAAGACCAGAAAATAATATTCCAAGAACATTTCATACCAACTTCATTCATGAATGGACATAAAAAATATTAGAAAATAAAACAACTAATATATTTAAAGGGTAATATAGTATACCAGGCATGGCTTATCCCAGAAATACAGAATTGGTTTAGCATTCAACACTAATTCTTTGTAATTCTTCACATTAAATGAAACAATCTGAGGAAACAGAATGAAGTCTAATTCGCATGGCCATCAGGTAATATATTTCACAAAGTAATTGTAACAAAAACACTGCATCAAAAGTCGTCACATACACCAACAAGATGAGGATGTGGACAATAGATTCTTGTACATCATAACGTAGCAAATGCCATAGATGACCACACAAATCCATAGCGTAAATATCTATTATTTTGTAAACTTTATTGATAAAATTGGTTCCCTGTTGCAGAAAGCAACGCTGGTTACATACATTAGAATACCCACAGAAATAATACTCTGTGAACTTTCTATTTAACATCATATTCAAAACATGGACAAAAATGGACAGATTAAGAAAGGTATTGGCAAGAACTGAAAGTAAAATCAAATGTTCTACAGCCTGAAGTTTTAAATATGTAAACAACTACTCTAAGTTCTCAAGGAAAAAGAAGAGCAAGAATATGTAGAGTTTAAGTGTCTTTTGTATTGAAGTATGGTTGACATACAATATTAGATTGGTTTCAAGTACACAACACAGTGATTCAACAGTTACCCACAATATTAAATCCTCACCCCAACTAGTGCAGTTACTATCTGTCAACATAGAAAGATGTTACAGAATCATTGGCTGTGTTCTTCATGCTACAGTACCATCCCTGTGACCAACTTATATTATGATTGAGAATTTTTGTGCCCCTTTGTCCCCCTCACCCTCATCACTCCCCACCAACCCCTCCACCATGGTAACCACCAGTCACTTCTCAGTGACTTTACTTCTCAAATGAAAAAAAAAGAGTACTTAACTTAGAGTAACATATCTGCATATGTATGAATTTAATGGATGACTATAAGGCATCCCATTAAATAAGGAATCATCAGTTATGAATATGATGGGACTTTTATGTAGCTACTGGGAAAAAAAATCATCTTAAAAAGAAAAGACTGTGTAGAATATATGTTTATAATTCACAGAAAGGGAAAACAGAATGACTAAGAAGTTTATTTTAAAAACACTCACCAGACTTCCGGAAAGATGGCGGTATGAGCAGGGCGGCAGAAATCTCCTCTCAACACTATATTTATCTACGAAAACACAGCAAATACACCTATTCCTAAAAGAGAGACCAGAATACACAGGAAAGTGCACAGCACGCAGCTACACCCGAGAGGACTTGGCACTCCAAGAGGTGGGTAAGATATGGAGCTGTGACCCAGTGGGACCCGAGCACTCCCCCACCCCAGCGCACCGGCGGGAGGAGAGGATTCAGAGCCGGGAGGGAGTGGAAGTACAACCCGCGAAGTAGCCAGCCCCAGTAATCTGCGCAGGGAGCGCTGACCCACATTGCACAGGGCAGCGGAGATTGGAGAGACAGAGGGGCAGGATCTGAGCAGGGAACACGCCAGGGTGCTTGCAGCCGGCTCCCGGGAAGGAAAAAAAAAGCGGGCGCTTTCTTCAGGAGTTTTAAAGAGACAGGAGCCCAGCAGAGGAGCCGGATCACCCCAGCACACTCAGCCCAGCAGGCTGGGAGTCCTGGGGAGTTTCAGACGCCTTAGCTGGCGACTGAGGAAGCGTAGACATACTTACACTTCTCACTGAGATCAACAGCCTCCTATTCGTTCCCACCCCTGCCAGAGTGATAAAGGGCCCTGCAGAGCAGTGCAGCCACAGCTGTGGAATAGTGGGACAATAGCGCCACCTAAAGCATTCCCACAGAATCTACGTCCGGTGGGCGGTTTTTTGTTGTTGTTGTTGTTTTGTTTTGTTTTTTGTTTTGTATTTGCTTTTTCTTTTATTTCTTTTTTTCTTTTTATTCTTTCTTTCTTCTTTTTTCTTTTTTCTCTTTTTTTCTTCTCTTTTTAAAGTCTTAAAGAGCCCAGCTGACATATGTGCCAACTATCAATGACCAATTCTATAGCCATGAAAAGACAGAGGAATATGGTTGAGACAAAAATCAACCAGACAACCCCAGAGAGGGAGTCAGAAGGGATGGAAATGCACAGACTTCCTGAAAAAGAATTCAGAATAAAAGTCATAACCATGATGATGGACCTACAGAGAAATGTGCAAGAGCTGAGCGAGGACGTGAGGGAACTAAGGAAAGACAATGCAGATATGAGACAAGCGATCAACGGGCTTAACAGCAGAATGGATGAGATGCAAGAGACTGTTAATGGAATAGAAATCAGAGAACAGGAGTACAGAGCAGCTGAGGCAGAGAGAGATAAAAGGATTTCTAGGAATGAAAAAATATTAAGAGAACTGTGTGACCAATGCAAACGGAACAATATTTGCATTATAGGAGTACCAGAGGAAGAAGAGAGAGAAAAAGGGATAGAAAGTGTCTTTGAAGAAATAATTGCTGAAAACTTTCCCTCGCTGGGGAAGGAAATAGTCTCACAGTCCACCGAAGCTCATAGATCTCCCAACACAAGGGACCCAAGGAAGACAACACCAAGACACATAATAATTAAGATGGCAAAGATCAAAGACAAAGACAGGGTATTAAAGGAAGCTAGAGAGATAAAAAAGATCACCTACAAAGGAAAACCCATCAGACTATCATCAGACTTCTCAACAGAAACCTTACAGGTCAGAAGAGAATGGCATGATATATTTAACGTTTGAAACAGAAGGGCCTCGAACCAAGAATATTGTATCCAGCACGATTATCATTTAAATATGATGGAGGGATTAAACAATTTCCAGACAAACGAAACTTGAGAGAGTTTGCCTCTCATAAACCACCACTACAGGATATCTTAAATGGACTGCTCTAGATGGAAGCACACCTAAGGCTAAAAAGATGGCACCAGAGAAAAGAAAATCATAGCAAAGAAAGCAGACCATCCAAATACTAATAAAAGGCAAAGAATAAAACACCTAGTATATAAAGAATGGAGGAGGAGGAATAAGAAGGGAGAGAAACAAAGAAACATCACACAGTGTTTACAATTACGTAACAAGAAAGATCAGTTAGATTGTTAGACAGCAAAGAAGCAACCCTTGAACCCTTGGTAACCACGAATCTAAAGCCAGCAATGGCTATAAGTACATATCTATCAATAACCACCCTAAATGTAACTGGACTGAAAGCACCAATCAAAAGACACAGAGTAACAGAATGGATAAAAAAGCAAGACCCATCTATATGCTGCCTACAAGAAACTCACCTCAAATCCAAAGATATACACAGAATAAAGTGAAGGGATGGAAAAAGATATTTCATGCAAATAACAAGGAGAAAAAAGCAGGTGTTGCAGTACTTGTATCAGACAAAATAGACTTCAAAATGAAGAAAGTAGCAAAAGATAAAGAAGGACATCACATAATGATAAAAGGGTCAGTCCAACAAGAAGATATAACCATTATAAATATATATGCACCCAACACAGGAGCGCCAGCATATGTGAGACAAATACTAACAGAATTAAAGGAGGAAATAGACAGCAATGCATTCATCTTAGGAGACTTCAACACACCACTCACCCCAGAAGAGAGATCAACCAGACAGAAAATAAGACACAGAGGCACTGAACAACACACTAGAACAGATGGACCTAACAGACATCTACAGAACTCTACACCCAAAAGCAACAGGATACACATTCTTCTCAAGTGCACATGGAACATTTTCCAGAATAGACCACATACCAGGCCACAAAAAGAACCTCAGTAATTTCAAAAATATTGAAATCCTACTAACCAACTTCTCAGATCACCAACGTATAAAACTAGAAATAAATTTTAGAAAGAAATCAAAAGGCTCAAAAATACATGGAGACTTAACAACACTCTCCTAATTAATCAATGGGTTAACGACCAAATCAAAACAGAAATCAAAGAATATATGGAGACTAATGACAACAACAACACAAAGCTACAACTTCTGTGGGACGCAGCAAAGGCAGTTCTAAGAGGAATGTATATTGCAATCCAGGCCTATATAAAGAAGGAAGAACATTCCCAAATGAATAGTCTAAAGACACAATTACTGAAATTGGAAAAAGAAGAACAAATGAGGCCCAAAGTCAAGAGAAGGAGGGACATAATAAAGATTAGAGAATAAATAAATAAAATTGAGAAGAATAAAACAATAGAAAAAATCAATGAAACGAAGAGCTGGTTCTTTGAAAAAATAAACAAAATAGATAAACCCCTAGCCAGACTCATTAAGAGAAAAAGAGAATCTACACACATAAACACAATCAGAAATGAGAAAGGAAAAATCACGACAGACCCCACAGAAATACAAAGAATCCTAAGAGAATATTATGAGAACCCATATGCTAACAAGCTGGAAAACAGAAGAAATGGACAACTTCTTAGAAAAATACAACGTTCCAAGACAGACCAAGCAAGAAACAGAAAAACTAAACAGACCAATCACCAGCGACGAAATCAAATTGGTAATCAAAAAACTACCCAAGAACAAAATACCCGGGCCTGATCGATTCACCTGTGAATTCTACCAGACATATAGAGAAAAAGTAACACTGACACTCCTTAAAGTTTTCCAAAAAATTGAAGAGGAGGGAATACTTCCAAACTCATTGTATGAAGCTAGCATTACTCCAATACCAAAACCGGGCAAAGACCTCACCAAAAAAGAAAATTACAGACCAATATCCCTGATGAACGTAGATGCAAAAATACTCAACAAAATATTAGCAAACCGAATTCAAAAATACATCAAGAGGATCATACACCATGATCAAGTGGGATTCATCCCAGGGATGCAAGGATGGTACAACATTCGAAAATCCATCAACATCATCCACAACATCAACAAAAAGAAGAACAAAAACCACATGATCATCTCCATAGAGGCTGAAAAAGCATTTGACAAAATTCAGCATCCATTCCTGTTTAAATGTCTCAACAAAATGGGTATAGACGGCAAGTACCTCAACATCATAAAGGCTATATATGACAAACCCACAGCTAACATCATACTTAACAGCGAGAAGCTGAAAACTTTTCATCAAACATCGGGAAAAAGACAGGGATGCCCACTCTCTCCACTGTTATTCAACATAGTACTGGAGGTGCTAGCCACAGCAATCAGACAAAACAAAGACATACAAGGCATCCAGACTGGTAAAGAAGAAGTCAAATTGTCACTATTTGCAGATGACATGATACTGTACATAAAAAACCCTAAAGATTCCACTCCAAAACTACTAGAACTAATATCTGCATTCAGCAAAGTTGCAGGATAGAAAATTAACACACAGAAATCTGTTGCTTTCCTATACACTAATGATGAATTAACAGAAAGAGAAATCAGAAAAACAATTCCATTCACAATTGCATCAAAAAGAATAAAATACCTAGGAATAAACCTAACGAAGGAAGTGAAAGACCTGTACTCTGAAAACTACAAGACACTCCTAAGAGAAATTAAAGGGGACACTAACAAATGGAAATGCATCCCATGCTCTTGGCTAGGAAGAATAAATATTGTCAAAATGGCTATACTACCTAAAGCAACCTACAGATTCAATGCAATCCCTATTAAACTATCAACAGCTTTCTTCAATGAACTCGAACAAATAATTCTAAAATTCATGTGGAACCACAAAAGACCCCGATTAGCTAAATCAATCCTGAGAAGAGGAATAAAACAGGGGGAATTACACTTCCTGACTTCAAGCTCTACTACAAAGCCACAGTAATCAAGACAATTTGGTATTGGCACAAAAACAGACCCACAGACCAGTGGAACAGAATAGAAAATCCAAACATTAACCCAAACATATACAGTCAATTAATATTTGATAAAAGTGCCTTGGATATACAATGGGGAGATGACAGCCTCTTCAGCAGCTGGTGTTGGAAAAACTGGACAGCTACATGTAAGAGAATGAAACTGGACTACTGTCTAGCCCCATACACAAAGGTAAACTCAAGGTGGATCAAAGACCTGAATGTAAGCCATGAAACCATAAAACTCTTAGAAAAAAACATAGGCAAAAATCTCTTGGACATAAACATGAGCGACTTCTTCATGAACATATCTCCCCGGGCAAGGGAAACAAAAGCAAAAATGAACAAGTGGGACTATATCAAGCTGAAAAGCTTCTGTACAGCAAAGGACACCATCAGTAGAACAAAAAGACATCCTACAGTATGGGAGAATATATTCATAAAAAACGTATCTGATAAAGGGTTGACATCCAAAATATATAAAGAACTCATGCACATTAACAAACAGAAAGCAAATAATCCAATTAAGAAATGGGCAGAGGACATGAATAGACACTTCTCTAAAGAAGAAATTCAGATGGCCAACAGGCACATGAAAAGATGCTCCATATCGCTAATCATCAGAGAAATGCAGATTAAAACCACAATGAGATATCACCTCACACCAGTGAGGATGGCCAACATCCAAAACAGAAACAACAACAAATGTTGGCGAGGATGTGGAGAAAAGGGAACCCTCCTACACTGCTGGTGGGACTGCAAATTAGTTCAACCATTGTGGAAAGCAGTATGGAGGTTCCTCAAAAAACTCAAAATAGAAATACCATTTGACCCAGGAATTCCACTCCTAGGAATTTACCCTAAGAATGCAGCAGCCCAATTTGAAAAGGACAGATGCACCCCTATGTTTATTGCAGCACTATTTACAATAGCCAAGAAATGGAAGCAACCTAACTGTCCATCAGTAGATGAATGGATAAAGAAGATGAGGTTCATATACACAATGGAATATTATTCAGCCATAAGAAGAAAACAAATCCTACCATTTGCAACAACATGGATGGAGCTAGAGGGTATTATGCTCAGTGAAATAATCTAAGCCGAAAAAGACAAGTATCAAATGATTTCACTCATATGTGGAGTATAGGAACAAAGAAAAAATACTGAAGGAACAAAACAGCAGCAGACTCACAGAACCCAAGAACGGGCTAGTAGTTACCAAAGGGAAAGGGACTGGGGAAAATGGGCAGGAAGGGAGGTATAAGCGGGAAAAGGGGGCATTACGATTAGCAGATGTAATGTTGGGGGGGCACGGGGAGGGCAGTACAACTCAGAGAAGACAAGTAGTGATTCTATAGCATCTCACTACGCTGATGGACAGTGACTGTAATGGGGTTGGTGGGGGGGACCTGATGAAGGGGTAGTTTAATAACCGTAATATTGCACATGTAAGTGTAGATTAATGATAATAAAATAAATTATATTAAAAAAAACACTCAGCAATCAGAAAAATTAATGCAATGAGGACTATATTCAATCACCACACCTGGAAAAAAAGAAAGTTAGATAATATCGAATGCTGCTGTAGATATAAGAAATCAGGACACTTAATCCAATTTGGATAGGAGGGCATGGGTATGCTACAGATAAATCTGGTGTAGTTAGCAAAAAGCATGTTTGTGCTCTGTGATGCACTAATCCTATTCCTATGTGTATACCATAGGGAAACCTCCATACATCCACTTAAATGATAAATGACAGTATCCCTTCTAATGTATTAATAGCTAGGTCCCATATTAAATGTTGCCATTTGAATAAAAAATTAAATACATACAATTGTATACTGCTGATGGTTACTAGATTTGCGTGTGGTACATTATATTTTTTTAAGAGTGAAAAATTAAGGAACAAGAAGAAATTTATAAAATAGTGCAATAGATAAATGTTAAATACTAATCAATACTGAGAAAAATTCTTTCTACAGGATAACCTATAGATAAAAAACACCGGAAGTGTATTAGGAAGGATCTGTATTAATTAAAAAAGGTTTGTGCCTTTTGGAAGGAAAAAGATTGCAAAGGAAGTTGAATGATGAAAGGAAAATAATACTTCAATTTGATATAAATAAATAAAAGCATTAGCACAAATTAAATGAAAAATCACTATATGAGTGTACCATGTGAACCGTATGGGAAAAAGTTCAGGTCCCACAAGATACTAAATAAAGGAAAAATCCATGCTTATAACAATTATTAAGTTAAAATCAAAGTAAATCTTGTAATTACACATTGTAGCAAAAATATCTTTCCACAGGTATTTCATTTCTCAATAAGATTTTTTATTTCACATTTATCATTACAGTGTTAGAGCAAAAGTCCTGCTATATGGTCATATCCTCATTCAGCAAAGTAGAGACACAATACCCATCCTCCATGAAGCATGCACCAGAAGCCCATAAGAACTTATTACATTTTTGGAGAGGAATGAGAATTTAACTATATGTAAATGTGTGAACACACTGGTGTATAAGTAAGTCCCTGAAGTCCAGATAAATGACCCACTGCAGGTGAGGGGCTAGTGTCCCAAAGGTGCTTTTTCTCAGCCTGACACAGAAGACTTCTCCCTCACTACATGCCTCTGTACCGGGAGGGCCTTATGAGCTTGCTATTCTTGGTTCCCACCTCCCCACGAAGAAAATAGGGATGTACAGGTTCCCTGAGGGCAAGGTCCCTGAGGACGCTGAAGTTGTAACACTCTCAGCTATATTGGTCAGGCTCCACATGAGCTGGGGCAGAGCCCAGGCTACTACATCCTCGGAAGGTGAGTCTGAGAGGGAGAACCTGGTCAGGATGTGAAGGGCAAGGACAACAACGTCAGTCAGAAGGCAGGGGGCCCGATCTCTTCAGGCCCAATGTGCATCCCAGTCCTTTCCTGAGCCCAGGGTGCCGCGTGTTGGAATACAGGGTGTAGAGACTGCACCCTGGGAGGCAGAGGACCCTTCCCAACTGTCCTCAACACTTCTGGGGTTTTCAGGTACCACCGATGTGCCTAAGATGGCACGTGCCCATCAAAACTAAGTCATATCTTGGGAGAGCTGATACAGAGGGCCCAGTGGAATGAATTGGGTGGTTTTGGTCTGAAGTCTGCAAATCCAGAAACCCTTAAAAAGAAAATCTGCATATACATATTTGATTCAAGAAGAGAGAAATAAACACCACGTAGTGCCAGAGATCAGAAACAAAGATGTGCATGATGTGAGGAAAGGCAGAATAATGTTTCAATTCCATCTAAAGTAATTGTAAAGGCTGAAATGCTCATACTAGGAAGATGTATAAGAAAAAGCAATAGCCTTCTGTCGCTGGATCCAGTTCATAAGTTTGAAGAATAGACTGGACTGCTGGGAATATTTCACAGATTATTCAAATACCACAGTTCTGGGGGACCTTTACATGTTCTCCAAATTTCAAAGTCTGATCCTCCAGGGTTCTGTGACAGCTCCATCCTGGAGCCCAGGACCAGGGCCTGAGGTAGTTCCCTGCCTGGGTCCCCGGCTTCTGCTTGCTTCCTCAGCCTGTCCCTGATGGGCACAAGAAGTAATTCGATTTGGGCCTCTATCTTCTTCCTGTCATAGACAGTGTCTGGTAACAGAGAAGAATGAAATTAAAAGGAAAAAAGAGATATGTATGTCCAAGTACTTAGGCCATAGCATTGATACATACTCAATGTTTGTTGAATAACTTTTTGGTTGGAGAAAAAAGAAAGAACAATAAGATGGAAAATTCTTCCCTGTGTTCTTCAGAAAGTCTATCCTAATGCTAGAAATAATATTTCCAAGACTGCCAAAGAAACAAAAATAATTTCTGCTTCCTTTAGGTTTCCTTATGGAGCCTCTCCCTGCAGGCAAGCTTCCATGTGGCCACATCCTCCAGATATCAAGCAGGGTCCTTAATACAGCTTCACTACAGTGAGGTTTGAAGCTGTGCAAAGAACAAATGTCCTATGATGTGCCAACGTAAGGTGTGAGCAGAGGAAGAGCTGAAATGCAAAATGAAGTGCAAACTCACACATCCTGAAAGAGGGAAGCAGCGTCACTGCAATTTGCATGTGCCGGACAAAGGTGCCTGGCCTAACAGCAGCTCTGCCTTGTCAACTGTGTCTCATTGGCACAAATGGGACAAACGTTAAAGCCACTTGGCAGTTTTACCAAGGCATATTAATATCTGCAAACTTTCATAACAAGGAGAGAACAGGGAGGTAATGTAAACTCCTGACGTTCTTGAAATGATTTTTGCCCCAGAAAGAGGGAGGGTTTCTAGTAGACATATTTAGAACTCTCCTGATGTTAAAGCTCATCAACAAAGGGTATGAAGAGAGGAACTGGGGACAGGAGAGGAAATGTCCACTATCTTTCACTGACCCAGCAACTCTCAAGTCAAGTGGAAGAAGGTTGAGGTCTAAGAAAAACAAAGTGAATGGGCTGGACGTGTGGAAGCAAGGACAACATCGATGGAAACAAATGTGTCACTTTATCAGTTACACGGAACTAGATTGTGATGCTTGTAAAATATTTTCAGTTCTCGGTTCATACTTCTGTGAAAAATCCTTTCCTGTCTACTCAGCCCTGACTCCAAAATACCTCTGTAGTGCTGTATTCAACTTTTAAAAATTGTTACCCTAGGGGGATGGACTTCCCTTCTCAGAGATGAGGAAACAGAGAGGTCCTGAGACTCAGCCATCACTCCTTAGCTAATTAGACATGGATGGTTAGGCGATTAGGAATTGGTTTAAAATCAAATAGAATTTTGAATCCAGATTGAAAGTCTTGCTGTCTGTGATCTTGACTTTTCTCAACCTGTCCTCATTTCATTTACTTGAATTGTAAACTAAAATAAGAAATGCCTCCCATGGTGGTTTTAACAGTAAAGTGAGATAATGCTCCTAGGTTATTTGAGTCCAGCACCTGGTAAGTATGGAAAGTCCATTTCCTATACTGCAGTTTTTATTTCACCAAGTAACTAAACAGAGGCAAAACAGTGAAGTTTAAATACTAATGAAACAGAGTAATTTACACTCACCAAAGACACTTGAGAAGAAATTCTGTACAAGGTAGGCAGATCCTTGAACAGGGACCATACACAGCACGATTTTAAAGACTCTGGAAATGCTGATCTCAAGCATTTTGCATTGAACTCTCACTCAAGAGGCATTTGCTTTATGAACCCTTTTTTGGACTTGCCTTCAAAATTCACCAAAGGGAGTTCGGGAAACATTATTTTTATGGGAATGAACTTAATCTTCCCCCACATTCTCAAAATATTCTTCACATTGCCCTGTGACTATTGATATCATTTGGTCTCTTAATTGTCTATCTTATCCCCACCCGCAAAGGATTATCACTTCCTTGACAACAATGATAATACTTTGTGTCTGCTGCATATAAAGGGTAGACAAAAGGTCAATAAGAAGAAAGGATCGACATCACTGAATGGAACCTGCCTTAGATGTTGGGGCCATGCTCTGGGCAAATGGGTAAGGGACTCAGAGAGGAATGACTGAAGACTAACTTCGTCACCACACTGCTGAAAGCAGAGGGTCTATCTTACCACAATCCTCAACTGAGGGATACTCCCTCATAGTCAATAAAATGCCTAATACTACTTTATTAAAATGTTTCATTCACAACTTTAGAGTATTCCAGAAATGAGGAGGAAAAAAATTTACCAAAGATTTAAATTTAGCTTGAATTCACATATGTGCAAAATCACTTACAACAAAATCACCTGCTAGAACCATAAGTTACACACCATTAAGCTGACCTTTTCTCCCACTGTGAGTACAATCAGAAGTTAATTTTGACCCGAACTTTTTAGATCATCAAAAGAAAACTGCAGAAACAAAATCCACAAGATGACACAGAGCAATGGCTCCAGTGCGGTTTCCGCCTTCCTACTGAATTGTTTTGTCAGGTCCCCCAGCTGGCAGCTCGGGCTCTCCCTGCCCCTCAGCCTCCTGTTCCTCCTGGCCATGGGGGCCAACACTATTCTCCTCCTCACCATCCGGATGGAGGCCTCCCTGCACCAGCCCGTGTACTACCTGCTCAGCCTCCTCTCCCTGCTGGACATGGTGCTCTGCCTCACCGTCATCCCCAAGGTCCTGGCCATCTTCTGGTTTGACCTCAGGTCCATCAGCTTCTCTGCCTGCTTCCTGCAGATGTACATCATGAACTGCTTTCTGGCCATGGAGTCCTGCACCTTCATGGTTATGGCCTATGACCGCTACGTGGCCATCTGCAACCCACTGAGGTACCCGTCCATCATCAACGACCAGTTTGTGGCCAAGGCTGCCATTTTTATTGTGGCCAGAAATACACTAATTACTGTGTCCATCCCCATCCTCTCTGCCCGCCTCCATTATTGCGGGAGAAATGTCATTGAGAACTGCATCTGCGCCAATATGTCTGTGTCCAGGCTCTCCTGTGATGACGTCACACTCAACCGCCTCCTCCAGTTTGCTGGAGGCTGGACTCTGCTGGGATCTGACCTCATCCTCATCTTCCTCTCCTATACCCTCATCCTGCGAGCTGTGCTGAGACTCAAGGCAGAGGGAGCTGTGGCCAAGGCCCTGAGCACGTGTGGTTCCCACTTCATCCTCATCCTCTTCTTCAGCACCGTCCTGCTCGTCTTCGTCCTCACACATGTGGCCAAGAAGAAGGTCTCCCCTGAGGTGCCGGTCCTGCTCAATGTCCTCCACCACGTCATCCCTGCAGCCCTCAACCCCATTGTTTATGGAGTGCGCACCCAGGAGATCAAGCAAGGAATCCACAGGTTACTGAGGAAAGGGTGGTAAGGACACTGGATCTCTGCATTCCTAATGGAAGGTGACTCTGAAGCAATAAAAGGTGAATGGCCTGAAATTTACATCGATGAGTTATCATGTAAACTGGGAAAACTGGATATCGTGCCTTCTTTAATAAAACTTCGGTTTCATTTGAAGTTTCTATTTCTCTCACTCTCCATTGGGAATCTCCTTGTCCCTTGCTCCTATCTTCCCATACAGATGCTCAAAGTACTGAGATTCCCAGGGGCAGGTTCTAAAGTGAGAAATTATGTTCCTGAAAATACAGCTGTTAATAGGTCATGACTTTTAGTCTTGAATATACAACTGTGGATATTTTGTGGGTTGTGTTGTATAATGTGTTCTTAATCCCATTTCCACAAAAGGGAACAAATTAAAGACATGGATATAGGAGTGAAGTTTCTGTCCTGAATGATGAGAAGATGCTTCTAGACTGTAATTGGTTCTTTCCCTCTCAGTCTTCAACCACATCATTGTCTTTCTTGGCCTCTCCATCTCTGTTCTCATTCGCTCTCTCTCTCTCCTTCTCTAGTAGACATGGTGAACTTTTTTAAGATGCATGCAAAAGGTCCTGGTTTTTACCTGGATTGCTTATGTGTGTAACAATTACCCATGAGCTTCATTAGATCTGAGAGCCCCTAAATTCTCCCCCACAATGGCTGTGTATTTTGGACACGCATTTTTTTTGAACCAGTGTGTCAGAGTTCATGGTGTGCACACATGTGGTAAAGAGTTTTAAATATTCTAAGATATGGTTCAGTAATCATACCGAAATATAAAACATACTATCTGGACACTGTTTACTTATTAACTGGATAATTGAAGTACATGGGTCCTGGGATTTCTGTGAGCTACTAAGATACAAAAATATAAAGCAAATCATTGTAGCTTTCAGGAGGTCAAAATTTGGTTAGAAGAAACACAAATATTCTTCACAACAGGACAGAGTGAGGAATGGAATAAGGTACCTGATAGGCAGTAACGTACTTGGCAACATAAGAAACCACTGGAAGAGAGGATAAAATATGGTGCTGTGAGAAGTTAGGCAGAATTCTCCTCCAAAAACCACATATAATACAAAAATATAGCAAATTCAACTATTCCAAAAAGAGTGACCAGGAATAAGTTTGCACCAGACAGTCTATATCTTCAAAAAGAGAACATCTCATGGAAAAGGGTAAAATAATAAAATGGTGACCCGGCAAGACCCAAGCACTCCCCCAATGCCAGCTCACGGGTGTAAGGAAGAGAATCAGAGTAGGGACAGAGTAGAAGCCGAGGGCTGCTAAATACCCAGCCCTAGAAATCTACTCCAGGAGCACAAACCCACACTGCATGGTGCTCTGGAGATTAGAGGGGGTAAAAAGAACGTCAGAGACTGAGACTGCAAACATCCAAAATATACAACACAATAGAAAAAAGACTGAAAATCAACAAAATGCTAAATAGACAAGCATTAGAGAAAAATCAATGAAACTGAAAAGTGACAGTAAGATCAATAAAACTCACACATGCCTAAATAGACTGGTCAAAAGAAAGAAAGAAAGAAAAACCCACAATTTCCAATATTTGGAATGAAAGGATATCATGATAGGAATGCAGACACTGATTCCAGTAACACATATAAATGATACGTACAAGTCACTATTTGTACATCTGAAACCCAAATAGTATGTATACCGACTATGTTCCAATAAAAAACAAAATAAAGTACAAAGATAACAGAAAATAATCAATAACGTTGTGTAAATACATTTGACAACCACAAAATGGACAGATTCTAGAGTGGCACAAATTCTCAAAATTGGATTCTGATGCCTAATTTTATTGGTCAGATGCCCAGATATTGGTCAAATCTTATTCTGGGTATTTCTGTGATGGTGTTTCAGGGTGAGATTAACATTTAAATTACCTACATTTCAAAAAAGCAGTAAGTCCTCCATAATGCGGGTGGGCCTTAGACAATCAGTTGAAGGCCGGAATGAAACCAAAGACCAGTGTCTCCTTAGTACACTTCTCCAGCACACTGCCTCCACACTTTATCTGCAATGCCAGCTTTTTCTGGCTCTACAGCAGGTAGCCTTCACACTTACACTGGAACATCACATCTTCTGGGTCCCTAGCCTGCCTATTCAGGGTGTCAGCTTTGGGCTTTTCAGCCATTTCACACTCATGAAAGCCAATTCCTTTCACTAACTGAGGGAATAACTAACTAAAAATTTTCCTATTGGTTTTACTTCTGGAAATCCCTTAAAATACTGGTACAAAGAGAAGTAGAGTTTGAATAGAACTACATCTATTAAAGAAATTTTACTTTATTACCTTTTCACAAAGAAAATTTTAGTCACACATGACTTCCTGTGGTGAATTCTAGGAAACAGTTAAGCAAGAAATAATTATAGTCTTTCAAAAAACCAAAAAAGTAGAGGAAAGAAAAAAGATATCTAAGCATTTTATGGGACCATAATTTCTCTGAGAGTAAAACCAGAAAATCATATTACCAGAACAGTTCATACCAACGTCATTCATGAATTGACATAATAAATATCAGCAAATAAAACAAGTAATATATTTAAAGAGTCAGATAGTATTCAAGGAAGGTTTACCCTGGAATTGCAAGATTGGCTTTGATACAATCTGGGAAACAGAATGAAATCAATTAACTTTGAGAGATATTAATTGATATATTTCACAAAGTAATTGTAACAAAAACATGTTATAACTGATTCAAAACTGGTGAAATGTACCAACAAGAATATGCTATGGACATCAACAGTTCTTGTCTATCAGAATGTAGCATGGGTCATAACTGTCCACAGAAATCAGAACCATAAATATATATTATTTCATAAATTGTGTTGATAATTGGTTACCCCTTGCAGAAAGCAAGGTTGGTAGCATAGGATACCAACAGAGGTAACACTCCAAGTATTTAATAACTAATAAAACAAGGACAGGGAGAATTAAAGATGGTAGAGTGAGAGGTGAGACACAGGCTTCCTCTTAAAAACGCATATAATACAAAAATATAATTAATAAAACTACTCCTGAAAGAACAACAGGAAAGAGGACTGCACCAGACTGCATACACCTGGAGGAAAGAGCAGACCTCACAGAG
This sequence comes from Smutsia gigantea, assembly GCA_032199065.1. Taxonomy (NCBI): domain Eukaryota; kingdom Metazoa; phylum Chordata; class Mammalia; order Pholidota; family Manidae; genus Smutsia; species Smutsia gigantea. The sequence goes on from JAVSCE010002623.1 coordinate 65,729, forward strand.
CAGGGTAACGTACCTAAGCCGTGGCCAGGTGGGACCCAAGCCCTTCCTCCACCCCAGCTCACTGGTGGAAGACAAATGGGGCAGGGAGGGAGTGGAGACCTGGGACTGTGGAATACCTAACTCCAGAGATCTGCTCTGGGAGCACAAACCTACATTTCAAGGTGCTTGCATGATACTCCCGTGACTATGGGGTTGGAAAGCTAAGACAGGCAGAATTCCTGGAAAGACTGAGATTCCAGCTGCTTGTGGAAAGCAGAGATCCATATCCGGTTGCTCTGGGACAAAAGAAAGGCGGGTAGTCTGAGAGACTTCCTAACAAGGAAGCCCTTAGCAAGAGGGCTGCAAAAGGGGCAAGGATTGCACAGCACTTACTGCTCAGGAGAAAGGACAGGTAGACAAAACAGTCTGGGTGCAATCAGCCCAGCAGGTTGGGAGCTTTGCCATATAGACTTTCATATTTAAGGAGGAAAAAGAAATCTTCCTACTTAGACGATCTTCAGGTGCTCCAGCTCCCTGGCTGGCTACACAGCTCCAAGGACCCCGTTCATGATACACAGCCTACTGTGCCTTTCTCCCAGCCAGCCCCACCTGGATCACAAACCAGCAACCCTACGCTAGCATTAGCTCAGCCAGAGGGAAGCTCTGTCTATAGCAACTACAAACGCAAAGCACAGAGGCTTATACCTGTGTGCTCGGCCCACTGGTTCAGGCAGTGGAGACAGGCATAGCAGCAGAGAAGCAGGAAACAGCTCTTTCCTCCCCCCAGGTACCAATACCACTCCACTGCAACGCCCAACAAGGCTTCAGGGGCTAAGGAGCTGCAGGGAGTAGAGTTTCAGGGCACTAGAGGGAGCCATACACAAACATGAAACACCAAAGGAACCTGGTTCAGAATAAAATTATTAATACAACTCCTGAGAAAGATTTAAATAACATCGACCTCATGACTTCCTGAAAGGGAGTTCAAAATAAAAATCATTAAAATGCTCATGGAGGTATGGAAAGACATTCAAGAACTCAGGAATGAAATCGGTCAGAGAGCCAATCATTGAAGAGCACAATGGAGGGTATTAAAAGCAGATTGGATATGGTGGAGGAAACGATAAATGAAATATAAACTAGAAAAGAGGAATACAAAGAAGCTGAGGCACAGAGAGAAAAAAGGATCTCTAAGAATGAAAGAATATTGAGAGAACTGTGTGACCAATCCAAACGGAACAATATTCGCATTATAGGGATACCAGAAGAAGAAGAGAGAGAAAAAGGGATAGAAAGTGTCTTTGAGGAGGTAATTCCTGAACACGTCCGCATTCTGGGGAAGGAGATAGTCTCTCAGGCCATGGAGATGCACAGATCTCAAAACACAAGGAACCCAAGGAAGACAACACCAAGACACATAGTAATTAAAATTGCGAAGCTCAAAGATAAGGACAGATTATTAAAAGCAGCCAGAGAGAGAAATAAGATCACATAAGAAGGAAAACCCATCAGGCAATCATCAGACTTCTCAATAGAAACCTTACAGGCCAGAAGGGAGTGGCATGATGTATTTAATGCAATGACGCAGAAGGGTCTCGAACCAAGAATACTTTATCCAGAAAGGTTATCATTTAAATTGGAAGGAGGGATTAAACAATTGGAAGATAAGCAAAGCTGAGATAATTTACCTCGTAGAAACCATCTCTACAGTGTATTTTGGAGGGACAGCTTTAGGTGGAAGTGTTCCTAAGGTTTAATAGCTGTCACCAGAGGTAATAAAACCACAGTAAACGAAGTAGAGCAGCTAATTATTAAGCAAATGCAAAATTAAATTAACAATCCCAAAGTCTTTCAAGGGATAGACAAAGAGTACAGAATATGATGCCTAATATATAAAGGATGGAGGAGGAATAAAAAGGAGGAACAAAAAAAGAAAAAAGAACTTTACACTGTGTGTGTAATAGCATATTAAGTGAGTTAAGTCAGACTCTTAGATAGTAAGGAAGTTAACCTTGAACCTTTGGTATCCATGAATCTAAAGCCTGCAACGGCAATAAGTACATACCTATCGATAATCACATAAAATGTAAATGGACTGAATACACCAATCAAAAGACACAGAGTCACTGAATGGATAAAACAACAAGATCCATCTATATGCTGCCTACAAGAGACTCACGTTAAACCCAAAGAAATACACAGACTAAAAGTGAAGGGATGGAAAAAGATATTTCATGCAACTAAGAGGGAGAAAAAAGCAGGAGTTGCAGTACCTGTATTAGACAAAATAGACTTCAAAACAAAGAAACTCACAAGAGACAAAGAAGGACATTACATAATGATAAAAGGGTCAATCCAACAAGAAGTTATAACCATTATAAATATCTATACACCCAACACAGTAGCAACTACATGTGTGAAACAAATACTAACAGAATTAAAAGGAGAAATAGAATGCAATGCATTCATTCTAGGAGACTTCAACACTACACTCACTCTGAAAGACAGATCAAACACACAGAAAATAAGTAAGGAGACAGAGGCACTGAAAAACACATTAGAACAGATGGACTTAACAGACATCTACAAAACTCTACACCCAAGACACTTCCGGGAAGATGGCGGTGTGAGCAGGGCGGCAGAAATCTCCTCCCAACACTAAATTTATCTACGAAAACACAGAAAATACATCTATTCCTAAAAGAGAGACAAGAATACACAGGAAAGCGCACAGCGTGCAGCTACACCCGAGAGCACTCGGCACCCCAAGAGGCGGGTAAGATACGGAGCCGCGACCCGGCGGGACCCGAGCCCTCCCCCACCCCAGCGCACCGGCGGGAGGAGAGGATTCAGAGCCGGGAGGGAGTGGAAGCACACCCCGCGAAGTAGCCAGCCGCGGTGATCCGCGCGGGGAGCGCTGACCCACATTGCACAGTGCAGCGGAGATTGGAGAGACAGAGGGGCAGGATCTGAGCGGGGAACGCGCCAGGGGGCTTGCAGCCGGCTCCGGGAAGGAAAAAAAAAAGTGCGCGCTTTCTTCAGCGGTCTTAAAGAGACAGGAGCCCAGCGGAGGAGCCGGATTGCCCCAGCACACTCAGCCCAGCAGGCTGGGAGTCCTGGGGAGTTTGAGACGCCTTAGCTGGCGACTGAGGAAGCGTAGCCATACTTAACACTTCTCACTGAAATCAACAGCCTCCTATTCGTTCCCACCCCTGCCAGAGCGATAAACGGCCCTGCGGAGCGGCACAGTCACAGCTGTGGAATAGTGGGGCAATAGCGCCACCTAGAGCATTCCCACAGAATCTACGTCCGGTGGGCATTTTTTTTTGTTTTTTTTGTTTTGTTTTGTTTTTTGTTTTGTTTTTGTTTTTCTTTTCTTTCTTTTTCTTCTTTTTTTCTTTCTTTCTTTCTTTTTTTTCTTTTTTTCTCTTTTTTTTTCTTCTCTTTTTAAAGTCTTAAAGAGCCCAGCTGACATACGTGGCAACTATCAGTGACCAAATTATACAGCCATGAAAAGACAGAGGAATATGGTTCAGACCAAAATCAACCAGACAACCCCAGAGAGGGAGTCTGAAGGGATGGAAATGCACAGCCTCCTGAAAAAGAATTTAGAATAAAAGTCATAACCATGCTGATGGACCTACAGAGAAATGTGCAAGAGCTGAGGGAGGAAGTGAGGGAACTGAGGAAAGACAATGCAGAAATCAGACAAGCGATCGACGGGCTTAACAGCAGAATGGATGAGATGCAAGAGACTGTTAATGGAATAGAAAACAGAGAACAGGAGTACAGAGCAGCTGAGGCAGAGAGAGATAAAAGGATTTCTAGGAATGAAAGAATATTAAGAGAACTGTGTGACCAATCCAAACAGAACAATATTCGCATTATAGGAGTACCAGAGGAAGAAGAGAGAGAAAAAGGGATAGAAAGTGTCTTTGAAGAAATAATTGCTGAAAACTTTCCCTCGCTGGGGAAGGAAGTAGTCTCGCAGTCCACCGAAGCTCATAGATCTCCCAACACAAGGGACCCAAGGAAGACAACACCAAGACACATAATAATTAAGATGGCAAAGATCAAAGATAAAGACAGGGTATTAAAGGCAGCTAGAGAAAAAAAGATCACCTACAAAGGAAAACCCATCAGACTATCATCAGACTTCTCAACAGAAACCTTACAGGCCAGAAGAGAATGGCATGATATATTTAACGTTATGAAACAGAAGGGCCTCGAACCAAGAATATTGTATCCAGCACGATTATCATTTAAATATGATGGAGGGATTAAACAATTTCAGATAAACGAAAGTTAAGAGAATTTGCGTCTCATAAACCACCACTACAGGATATCTTAAAATGGACTGCACTCTAGATGGAAGCACACCTAAGGCTAAAAAGATGTCACCAGAGGGAAAAAAAAAATCATAGCAAAGAAAGCAGACCATCCAAATACCAACTAAAGGCAAAGAATAAAACACCTATTATAGAAAGAATGGAGGAGGAATAAGAAGGGAGAGAAAGAAAGAAACATCAGGCTGTGTTTACAATAACTTAACAAGAAAGTTAAGTTAGATTGTTAGATAGTAAAGAAGCAACCCTTAGACATGGTAACCACAAATCTAAAGCCAGCAATGGCAATAAGCACATACCTATCAATAATCACCTAAATAACAAATGGACTAGAATGCACAATCAAAAGACACAGAAGTAACAGAATGGATAAAAAAGCAAGACCCATCTATATGCCTACAAGAAACTCACCTCAAAATCAAAGATATACACAGACTAAAGAGGGATGGAAAAAGATATTTCATGCAAACAACAAAGAAAAAGCAGGTGTTGCAGTACTTGTATCGGAGCAAAATGAGCTTCACAGCGAAGAAAGTAGCAAAAGATAAAGAAGGACATTGCATAATGATAAAGGTCAGTCCAACAAGAAAGATATAACCATTATAAATATATATGCATAACACAGAAGCCAGCATATGTGGTCATCTGCTCAAATTAAAGGAGGAAATAGACAGCAATGCATTCTGTCTTAGGGCTTCAACATACCACTCACTCCAGAGGACAGATCAACCAGACAGAAAATAAGTAAAGACACAGAGGCACTGAACAACACACTAGAACAGATGGACCTAACAGACATCTACAGAACTCTACACCCAAAGTAACAGGATACACATTCTTCTCAAGTGCACATGGAACATTTTCCAGAATAGACCACATACTAGGCCACAAAAAGAACCTCAGTAATTTCAAAAATATTGAAATCCTACCAACCAACTTCTCAGATCACCAAGGTATAAAACTAAATAAATTTTAGAAAGAAATCAAAAAGGCTCACAAATACATGGAGACTTAACAACACTCTCCTAATTAATCAATGGATTAACGACCA